>CM065590.1:363798394-363850937 GCA_033119425.1 Bufotes viridis
TGGGAGAGATGCAATTATTTTCTGCAACTCGCCCTGTGTAATGGGAGCATTCAAAGAAGATAACTGTCTGAGTTAATGTGGGTAGCTGGGCCTTGTCTAGGAAGTCCGCTACAAGCGTGTCAAATTTGTCCGGCAGGGGCACCGTATCTTTTAGATTATAAAGGTCGTGGTAGAATTGACAGAATTGTTCTGCAATGTCTCTAGGGTCATACAGTTTGGCCCCGGACTCGGAATGTTTCACATATGGAATTTTGGCTTTAATTCTCTGTTGTTTAAGTTTATAAGCAAGAGGTTTGCCCGCCTTGTTGCCTTGAGCATATGTCTTAGCTTTTAAATATGTCAAAGATTTAGTGAAGTTCCTATTAAGGAGGTTTAGTAATTTATCCCTCTCACTCCTTAGGCGCTCCGACGGGCATGCCTTGTTAGCTCTTTCCAACTGGGCTATATTTGCAAGCGTGGTTGTAATTTCCTCCTCCCTCTTTCTCTTGTCAACATGGTTTAGTTTAATGAGAATTCCCCTGACCGAAGGCTTTATGCGCCTGCCATACCACAAGCGTAGTTCTGCACTGAACCGGCATTTAGGCTTTAGAATTACTTCACAGCTTGTGAAAGATTGGTTATATATTTTGGATGGGAGAGGATATAGGGATTATTTCTCCAAATCAAGGTGAGGACCGCCTGATATGTCTCTGCTAAATGGAGGGTAATGGGGGCATGGTCGGACCATTTGATCAATCCAATTGTAGATTCAATAGTGTGGAAAAGGACTGTGTTGTCAACCAAGTACATATCTATCCGGGAGTATGAGGAGTGTACGGGAGAGAAAAAAGTATAGTCCCGCTCTTGGCTATGCTGAGCTCGTCAGACGTCAATCAAGCCTTCCGAGGTCAAAAATGCTGAGAGATTAGAAGGATTACGTCTGGAGGGATTAGTGGAGTCAAGAGCCGGGTCTAAAACAGTGTTGAAATCTCTGCATATTACCAGCTTACCCTGCTTTACTGTTCTCACGTGCCTCATCACCTTGTTGAAAAAGGAGAGCTGACGTTCGTTAGGCGCGTAGACGTTCACCAGAGTATATACTATGTTATTCACTTTGCATACCAGAACAACGTACCTGCCCCGCAAGTCGAACTTCTCTGATAGAATAGATAGACAAACATTATTGTTAAAAGCTATAAACACACCACCACATCACTCTTGAGTGAGGAAGTCTAGGGAGAAGTTAGGCGGAGATAGTGGTGTTTCACCGGCCTCAGGGTTCTGCTGCATCGCCTGGTGCGGCGGAGTACGTGCCGCGCTGTCAGGGCTCCGGGTGCCATCTTGGGACTTGCCTTTTTCAAAGTATTTCCCTAGGCTGTCCCCTCCGATCTTGGCCAATGGCTTTCTCGCTTTCCCCATAGCTGCAGGGATGTCTGGGGAGCTGATGGGGTGAAGGATACCAGGTCTCCAAAGTGGGCTTAGCTGTGTGTAAGTCGCTGGTGAGCGGGAGCTCCTGCTTCAAGTAGCCATCACTGTCGGCGGTCAAGCCACGCCCCCCCGACATTTTACTGTTTAATGGAAAAAAAATTTAGAACTTGATGACAACGTATCTCAAAAAATAGGAACAGGTGCAACAGAAGGCTGAAAATGTAAGCAGTACTAATAAAAAACAGCTTGAGGAGGTATTTGGTAACAAATCACATGATTGGGTATAAAAAGACCATGTTAGAGAGACAGAGTTTGGCCTCTTTCACACGAACGTATTGGTTCCGTGGCCGTCTTGCATGCCACCGGCCGTGTGCATTCCGCATCATGGATGCGGACCCATTCACTTGAATGGGTCCGCAAATCCAGAGATGGGATGCGGAATAGAACCCCACGAAAGCACGAACAAAAGTTCTGTGCTTCCGTTCCGCAAAAAAAAGAACTTGTTCTATATTTTTGCGGAAAGGACGGATCATGGACCCATTCAAGTTGAATGTTGAAGTACATTGGGGACGTTCGTGTGAAAGGGGACTTTCTCATAAGCAAAGGTAAACAGAGGCTCGCCAATCTGCAAAGACTGTCTAAAAATTGTGGAACAAATTTAGAAAAATCCTCATTGTAAAATAGCAAAGACGTTGAGTATCCCACCATCTACAGTATATAATATCAACAGAGAAATCCATGTGAACAAGGGACAAGGCTGTCTTCTCTGGGCCAAATCACATATAAGGTTAGTTTCACTTATGTGTTCCTAATTCCAGTATCCTGATCAGTCAGAGGGTCAGAATACTTCAGGTTTTATCCCAATTGATTTTCAATTGGGCTAAAATAACTGATGGATCAATCAAATTGCATCCGTTCCGGTACAAATGCAGCATTTGACCAGACAAATAAGGGCAGCTTGCTACTGCATTTTTTCCAGCCAAAATAAACTGAATTGACAAATCTGGTAATAATTATAACGTTAGTCTATAGACTCCAGATGTGATTTTAAAGCATCCGGTATTGCCAGATCCGGTATTATCCATTCTTTTCAATGTGCATGCATTGTAGAACCCATCCTCTGGTAACCCCAATCCATCATCTTATATACATCAAGTGAATGAAGAAAAAAAGATCCTGCGAAAAAAAAAGTATATATATATATACCTATATAATTTAACTATATACATATATATATATATAATTTAACTATATACATATATATATATATATATATATCATACACACACGTTACGTCGTCAGTGTGGAGCTAATGAAGGTGTGATCTGGCTTGGTGTGCAATCCTCTGTGTACGATGGGTGGACAAACACACTACAGTGGAGCAGCTCACTATGTACCAAAACGAACCAGGGAGCTACCAGATGTGTGTTAAACAGTTCAACAAAACCTACCATTTGTGGGGCTCCAAATTGGATGGTCACTACACCGTAGGCCTATTGTACACTATCTTATGGTTTTGCGGTCTGCAAAAAAAGGATCCGCAAAAATAACGGATGACATTCGTGTGCATTCCGTTTTTTGCGGAACAGAACATCTGGCCCCTAGTAGAACAGTACTATCCTTGTCCGTGATGCGGACAATAATAGGACATGTTCTATCTTTGAACGGAACTGAAAAATGGAAATACGGAAGACTGAATGCATACAGAGTACCTTCCATTTTTTTTGCGGAACCATTGAAATGAATGGTTCCGTATACGGAACTCAAAAAACGGCCCATACACTCGCAGAAAAAACGTTTGTGTGAAAGAGGCCTTATGGCAATGAAAATTGCCAGGACCAAGTCCCAGACAATCTAGCAGCAGGATGTGGTGCACATGGTGGTTCACGATATTTCTTTATTATAATAATGTGACACAACCATATATAGGCATGTCCTTTTTCAATATGCAATATAAGTATATGTGAAACTCAGGTTTATCTTTTTTCAAAGTATCTTTGGATTCTGAGGTCGGGCAGGACCGAAACAAAGTATCAAAAGTAAGTACTTAAAAAAAATGTAGTGTATATGTGTTAATATATACTGAATATAATAAATATATATACACATACACACACACAGTGAGGAACAGAAGTATTTGAACACCCTGCGATTTTGTAAGTTCTTCCACTTAGAAATCATGGATGGGTCTGAAATTCACATTGTACGTGTAGGTGCATTCCCACTCAGACAAAATCAGGAAATCACATTGTATGGTTTTTAAAGAATTTATTTGTGTTGCACTGCT
Organism: Bufotes viridis; assembly: GCA_033119425.1. Taxonomy (NCBI): domain Eukaryota; kingdom Metazoa; phylum Chordata; class Amphibia; order Anura; family Bufonidae; genus Bufotes; species Bufotes viridis. Next base: position 363,802,089 of record CM065590.1, read on the forward strand.
GCACATAAGTATTTGAATACCTGAGAAAATCAGTGTTCATATTTGGTACAGAAGCCTTTGTTTGCAATTACAGAGGTCAAATGTTTCCTGTAGTTCTTGACCAGGTTTCCACACACTGCAACAGGGATTTTGGCCCACTCCTCCACATAGATCTCCTCTAGATCTTCCAGTTTCGGGACTGTCACATAGTTTCAGCTCCCTCCAAAGATGTTCTATTGAATTTAGGTCTGGAGATTGGCATGGCCACTCCAGAACCTTGATATGCTTCTTACGGAGCCACTCCTTGGTTATCCTGGCTGTGCTTCGGGTCGTCATGTTGGAACACTCAGCCACAACCCATCTTCAATGGTCTGACTGAGGGAAGGAGGTTGTTGATCAAAATCTCACAATAAATGGCCCCATGGGAGAACTTACAAAATCACAGGATGTTCAAATACTTCTGTTCCTCACTAATTATATATATATATATATATATATATACATATACACACATACACACACACACATATATACATAAAGATATATATTTTATTTTATTTTTTTCATTCAGCTGACTAAATAAAAGCTGATTTTTACACTGGGCATGCGCGGCAACCAATCAGCACACGGCACTCCACACGTCGACCTCACCGCCCACCAGTGGCGTACTAAGGAAGGGGGGGGGGGGTCGGCTCTCAGGGGCTGCCAGAGGCCAGAAGCAGTGAGCGCTTCCATCAATACAGATTGAAGTGCTCATTGCTGGAGCGCAGGGAGTTCGGTCCTGTCACTCGTCGTTCTCCCCGTGCTCCTCCCCTCCTTCAGGCCGGCGGTGCTCTGAATGGTGAAGCAGGAAGACTTCTCTCTGCTCCACCATTCAGCCCTTCAGACATAGATCACGCTGCCAGCCTATGTGGGCGGATCGTGCACTCCAGAAATCTGCATAAGCTCCGCCCACACCGTACTGCAGAGCGATCTGTGCCTGCAGGGGAGAGAGGACTGTGAGCTTCCGGAATGGGAGAAGGTAAGTAGTTAGGCCTCTTTCACACGGACGTGACGTTTGACGCCCGGATCAGAGGCGGGTGCGTTGCGGGAAAATACGCGATTTTTCCCACGCGTGTGCAAACTGTTGTAATGCGTTTTGCACGCGCGTGGGAAAAATCAGCATGTTTGGTACCCAGGTACCGTATATTAAAAGCCAACATTCTTTTTACACAAGCAGTTAAGGTCCAACCCAGTCTTCTGCAGAAAGCGCACAGGTGACACCTGAAAACAAAGCCCATCAGTCTGTCACATCACCCCCATGCATATCAGGGAAATTGTCTGAGCCTCAAGTTATGCAGCAGTCTCTTATGCTGTTTGAAGACTCTGCTGGCAGGGTTTCCCAAGGAAATCCACCTAACCCTTCCCCAGTGGTGGAAGACATAGAATGCACTGATGCACAACCACTGATGTTTCCTGATGATGAGGACATGGGAATACCACCTCATCGGAGTCCGCACGTCTCTGATGATGACGAAACACAGGTGCCAACAGCTGCGTCTTTCTGCAGTGTGCAGACCGAACAGGAGGTCAGGGAGGAAGACTGTGTGGAAGACGATCCAGGGGACGATGAGGTCCTAGACCCCACATGGAACGAAGGTCGTGCCACTGACTTTCATAGTTCAGAGGAAGAGGCAGTGGTGAGACCGAGCCAACAGCGTAGCAAAAGAGGGAGCAGGGGGCAAAAGCAGACCAGCCGCCGCCAAGAGAGTTCGCCTGCTACTGGCCACCGCCACCAGGGACCGAGCACCCCAAAGGCAGCTTCAAGGAGTTCCCTGGCATGGCACTTCTTTAAACAATGTGCTGACGACAAGACCCGAGTGGTTTGCACGCTGTGCCATCAGATCCTGAAGCGAGGCATTAACGTTCTGAACCTTAGCACAACCTTCATGACCAGGCATCTACATGCAAAGCATGAACTGCAGTGGAGTAAACACCTTAAAAGCAAGGAACTCACTCTGGCTCCCCCTGCTCCCTCTTCTGCTGCTGCCTCGGCCTCTTCCTCCGCCTCGGGAGGAATGCTGGCACCTGCCGCCCACCAAACAGAGGATGTGCCACCGACAGCGTCACCAAGCATCTCCACCATGTCACACGGCAGCGCTCAGCTCTCCATCTCACAAACCTTGGAGAGAAAGCGTAAATTCCCACCTAGCCACCCTCGAGCCTTGGGCCTGAATGCCAGCATTTCTAAACTACTGGCCTTTGAAATGCTGTCATTCAGGCTGGTGGACACAGACAGCTTCAAACAGCTGATGTCCATGGCTGTCCCACAGTATGTTGTTCCCAGCCGCCACTACTTCTCCAAGACAGCCGTGCCTTCCCTGCACAACCAAGTATCCGATAAAATCAAGTGTGCACTGCGCAACGCCATCTGTGGCAAGGTCCACCTAACCACAGATACGTGGACCAGTAAGCGCGGCCAGGGACGCTATATCTCCCTAACTACGTTGTTCTGGTATGCAAAGTGAATAACATAGTATATACTCTGGTGAACGTCTACGCGCCTAACGAACGTCAGCTCTCCTTTTTCAACAAGGTGATGAGGCACGTGAGAACAGTAAAGCAGGGTAAGCTGGTAATATGCAGAGATTTCAACACTGTTTTAGACCCGGCTCTTGACTCCACTAATCCCTCCAGACGTAATCCTTCTAATCTCTCAGCATTTTTGACCTCGGAAGGCTTGATTGACGTCTGACGAGCTCAGCATAGCCAAGAGCGGGACTATACTTTTTTCTCTCCCGTACACTCCTCATACTCCCGGATAGATATGTACTTGGTTGACAACACAGTCCTTTTCCACACTATTGAATCTACAATTGGATTGATCAAATGGTCCGACCATGCCCCCATTACCCTCCATTTAGCAGAGACATATCAGGCGGTCCTCCCCTTGATTTGGAGAAATAATCCCTATATCCTCTCCCATCCAAAATATATAACCAATCTTTCACAAGCTGTGAAGTAATTCTAAAGCCTAAATGCCGGTTCAGTGCAGAACTCGCTTGTGGTATGGCAGGCGCATAAAGCCTTCGTCAGGGGAATTCTCATTAAACTAAACCATGTTGACAAGAGAAAGAGGGAGGAGGAAATTACAACCACGCTTGCAAATATAGCCCAGTTGGAAAGAGCTAACAAGGCATGCCCGTCGGAGCGCCTAAGGAGTGAGAGGGATAAATTACTAAACCTCCTTAATAGGAACTTCACTAAATCTTTGACATATTTAAAAGCTAAGACATATGCTCAAGGCAACAAGGCGGGCAAACCTCTTGCTTATAAACTTAAACAACAGAGAATTAAAGCCAAAATTCCATATGTGAAACATTCCGAGTCCGGGGCCAAACTGTATGACCCTAGAGACATTGCAGAACAATTCTGTCAATTCTACCACGACCTTTATAATCTAAAAGATACGGTGCCCCTGCCGGACAAATTTGACACGCTTGTAGCGGACTTCCTAGACAAGGCCCAGCTACCCACATTAACTCAGACAGTTATCTTCTTTGAATGCTCCCATTACACAGGGCGAGTTGCAGAAAATAATTGCATCTCTCCCAGCGGGGAAATGGCCTGGGCCTGACGGTCTATCAAACGAATATTATAAGAAACTCCAACCGTTACTAATTCCCCACATGTCTGAAATTTTTAACAAAGTGATGGAAGGCACACCCTTCTCGCCGGAGATGCTCCAGGCGGTGATCGTGACATTACCAAAACCTAGTAAGACCCCCGACGCTCAGCAAAATTTTAGGCCTATCTCCCTATTGAACTCCAATATCAAAATATTTGCCAAATTGATAGCCTGCAGGATGTCAGCAGTCTTGCCGTCAATAATAGTTGACGACCAATCAGGGTTTGTGAAGGGCAGGCAAGCATCGGATAATACTAGAAGACTTTTTAATATACTAAATGCGGCAGAATTAAAGAAAATCCCTATTGTGGCCGTAACTCTTGACGCCGAGAAGGCGTTCGACCGCCTACACTGGTCGTATGCATTTTCGGTGCTCTCTAAGATGGGCTTTCTAGGCCCCATTATCAATGCTATTAAGGGACTATATGCTAATCTATCAGCCAAAATTTTGATAAATGGAATATTGTCGGATAGTTTCCAAATTACGAATGGCTCACGTAATCTCACTATACGCCGATGACATTATCCTCACACTTACAAACCCCAGACACTCTCTAGAACAGGCGCTTTCCATTATTTCTCACTTTGGCCATTTGTCCTATTACAAACTTAATAGCTCCAAATCGCAAGCTCTCCCCATTAATATCAAAACGTCTGAATTAACGGAACTAAAGAAGAAGTTCACCCTAGATTGGCAGTCCACTACTCTTCAATACTTGGGGATACCGCTAACATATCCTTGTTCGCTCGCTTGCCAGAGCAATTATGCTCCCCTACTGTCGACCATGGATAGAGATTTGGCCAATTTTGTGATGAAATAGGTGTCTTGGACAGACCGTGTTGCTGCGTTCCAAATGATGGTCCTCCCAAAGCTGATCTATGTGTTCAGAGCACTACCTATTCCAGTACACAACACGTTTTTTGTTTCAGCTCAAAAGATCTTAAACACTTATATATGGGGCTCTAGCAAACCAAGAGTGGCGCATTCGATAATGATCAAGAAGAAGAGGGTGGGTGGAGTCGGCCTCCCTTCAATCAAGGACTATTTCATGTCCATAGGTCTTTCTTTCCTCCGTGAGTGGTGGAATGGGAACTCAGAGAAGCCTTGGGCGATAATTGAAAGTCATTTTACTCCCGGGGGCTCCTTACGAGATTTGTTGTGCCAAATCTTATGGAGACCACCTAAGTATAAATATAACAATATGCTTTTAACTATCAGCCATGCATGTTCGCTCTGGTCGCAGTTCCACCGTTCCCAAGGGACAAGAGGTGCCCTAAACCCTAACTTATTATCAATGTCGGCTCTGGAAGGGCTTATAGGAGACATAAAACTCTCCATTTGGAAGGAATATGGAATAAATTCAGCGGACCAACTGTCAACATGTCAAATATGGCTTACCTAACTCTGAATTCTTGTCTTATTTACGCATTAGGAATTGCCTAGATACGCTTTACAAAACAGATGTCAATGTTCAAAAAGGCATCATTGCCCTTTTTTGCTCTCCCATGGCAAATTTATGACCAAATAGGGGAGAAGGACAAGTTCGTTACACTACCGACCATGCTCCGTTGGGAACGAGATTTGGGATGGGAATTCTCAGCAGAAGACTGGGCATCGGCGACGAAATTTGCTATTTTTGCCTTCAAATGTGTAACCCACTCTGAAGCAGCTATTAAAACAATACTCCGCTGGTACTACACCCCCGACAGACTTAGCCAAATGTACCCTGGCACTACGGCATGTTGCTGGAGGGGGTGTGGGGCCACTGGAACTCTTTACCATATCCTGTGGTCCTGAAACTCTCGAGTTATTGGAGTCACATCTTTAAGATAATAGATCAGGTAGTGAAAATTCAGATTTCGCCTTCTCCAGAATTAGCTTTATTGTTCATTGGCATTACTGCATTCCCTTATGCCATTTGGCGACTGATAGGCACAACCCTCATTCACTCAAAGTTTGTCGTTACCAGACATTGCAAATCTCCAGACCCTCCGGCTTGTGAAGAAGTTGTTTCAGCATTAAACATGACGTGTAGGTACGAGCGCCGCCTACCGGCCTCCCTTATCAATGTTTCACTTAGGGATAAGATATGGGATCCTTGGCTAAAAAGCTTTTATTATGTACAATAAATGAAGTGGCATTTAGTGCTCTGTGTCCTTGTTTGGGAACCCCCCCTGCTCCAACCACTGTCCTTGTAACCTTTGTTCTTCTTTAATTGCTCTATTTGGCTCATTGAGCTATCTTTGCTATGTTGGTTTACTGTACTGCCATCTACCCAATGGTCATCAATGACATGGTGGAGGCAAGTATATATATTATACTAGAGCTGCCAGGTTGGCAGCATCCGAGCGGATGCCCTGGTGTCATCTAATTCCTACTGAAACATCAATATGTGTTATCTTTGTTCTCTCACGTTCGGAGATAAGTTTCTCGTGGTCGCTCCACAATACACTACTAATACCTCAGGAGAGGAGCTTCCGCACGTTAATTGCACATTATTTTGTCTATCTCATAAATGCTATGTACACTGGTGGTTATGTTTACCTGCGAGTGCTTCACTCATTTATTAATCTTGACGCATTTCTGTAACAGTGTATTGAGAATTGCTACTTGGTGGTGGCTGCGTCCACCTGAAACCACATGCTTGTATCTTTACTTTAAAGTATAATCAGTTTTTTATTAATTTTTCAAACCGTAAAATGTCTCACTTTCAACATTTGAATGTGTTCTATGATCTATTTTTAATAAAATTTGGGTTTATGAGAATTACAAATCATTGCATTCTGTTTTTATTTACATTTTAGAGTGTCCCAACCTTTTGGAACTGGGGTTGTAAAATAAAACCTGTACTGCTGAACGAACTATACTATTGATTTCTATACCTGAAATGAAAGATTTTATAATTTATTTTCTGTAAGCATTGTAAAACTTGTACTACCTTTGTATCTTTTTCTTTATTAGGAAGCAGAGATTATATCTCTGACCACAGAGATTGAAGTCCTAAGAAGACTGTGAAAATGCAAAGTCCTAAGACTTTGCATTTGTTGGTGACTCACCAAGCTTAGAAGGACTGCGGGAAGAGAAATCCAAACTGAAGTACCGACTGAACATCCTGCGTCCTGCTGCATATGGGTCTACTTCGAATGCTTCTACTTGGTTTCAGAATATTATGGAGGTTTTCTATATTTTTAAAGAGGACCTGTCTCCTGCTGAAAAATTAAATATCTATTCCTCCCTTACTAAATACCACTACACTTCTGTTGTTCTGGTGGTATTTTTTTCCTTTTCTTAACCAAGGGATGGTCACCAGCACTCTGTGCCCTAGAGGGTGTAAACGTCTCTGCTGTGATGCTGTCTGCACATGTTCAATAAAATTTACATATTAACCCCTTAAGGACCCATGACGTAAATCAACAGTGCGGCGTGGCGTGGGTTAATAGGTACAGGATGTCTGCTGAAATCATTCAGCGGGCATCCTGTCAATTCAGACCTGCGGTTTGCTGCGTTTCCGGTCCATTCGGGTCTCCGGTGACCCGATGAACCGGAAAAGAACAGTGATCGGTGGTGTTATAACACACCACCAATCACTGTCCTTGCATTGGGGACGGTGGTGGCGGCGCTGGCTTGTGATTGGTCCTGGGAGAGAGGCGGAGATTCAAACTCCCGGCGCTCCTCTCTCCCCTCCTCTTCCTGCTGCTGCAGCTGTGCTGTAAGGAACGTGCAGCACCAGCTCCAGCGACCCTCATCACCCTCCTGCACCCATCAGGTAGGTTAGGGTCAGTGAGGGAGAGGTACAATTAGGAAGAGATAGAGTTAGAGGGAGAGTTAGTTAGGGTTAGGAAAAACAAACAAACAAAAAAAACACAACAGATTCAGCACCGTCTGTGGTGGTTGGGGTCCACAGTACTTAGGTGTGAGACCCTAGACCCACCCAGGGTGCTGCCACTTGACCCCCCACAGCCCCCTCCACCACCACTTTTTTTTTGCGTGCACTGACCGTGGCCAGCACTCTTAGCATCCGGCCACTGTTATCGCACGCCCGCCCCACCACTGATCAGCATTGTAAGTTTGAGCTTTTTTTTTTTTTACTTTACCTTTTTAGTACGTGAACACCCGTGCCCCCACACACACGCACATACAATAAAATTTTACACGCACACACACACACACACACATACCCATGGCCCGCCAGACGTTCTCGGTGGAGGAGGCATACGCCCATATGCTCTCCGACTCCGAGAGCCCCAGTGAGGATGAGGATGACCCCATGTTCCTCCTGTCATCCGCATCCTCCTGATCATCATCTGACCCCAAGGCGGCGGAGACAGGGGCCCCACATGCTAGGGACCCTGTGGCCCACACCCTGGGGCTCGTACTTGTTTCCTGGCCCACCGGAGCCCCCTACCGGTGAACTTAGCTGGTGTCCCCCAGTTGATTTTGAGCTCGAGAGTCCAGATTTTGTTGGCAATCCAGGAATCCAGATTCCCACAGTGGGCTTCACTGAAATGGACTTTTTTCGTTTTTTTTTAGTGACCCACTTGGGCGTACAGATTCGTCTGCTCCACCATCAGATTCACAACAATTCAGGACGTTTTGGGGCCTCGTGCTGCATATCGGTCTAGTGCAAAAACTGAGTGTCAGGCAATACTGGAGCGGGGACGTCCTCTACCAGACCCCACTGTACAGTATGGCCATGACACGTCCCAGATTTGAGGCCATCCGGAAATGCCTGCATTATGCAGATAATGCAGCATGTTCCCCCCCAAGGTGATCCTGCCTATGACTATCTGTACAAGAGATATATAGGAAATTGCTTTTTTGTTGCTTTTCAGCACACTTAGCGTACGGACATCATATTGGCGCAAAACCACGACCCGGAAAATTGGTTCGACAATATTTATTCTTTCAAAGACAACGCGTTTCGGGCTCTGCCCCTTTATCAAGTCTACAAGATTAATATATAGAAAATAATAGTAATAGTAATGATGTGTAAAAAAGATAATAATAATAGTGGTAGTATGTAAAAATATATATATTATTATTTATATATATCACTTACATATATATATAAGAATATACCCAAGTTGGTATATGATGAAATATGTTGTATATAATGATATATAATTAATTTGTACATAGTTGGGTTAGCGTTAAAAGCGATAAATAACGTTACATTGTTGAGTTAATGTTGAAAAGCAGTAAATATAATAAATTAATACAAGTATATTAATATATTAATACAAAAAATTAATGCAAAAAGGATTATTTAGATTAATTAAAAGCTACAATTAAATTAATAAAAATACATTAAATGTGGAATAAAAATATAATATATAAAACAAAATGTAATTAGATATATAAATATGAATATTTGATTACCTGTGTTCTTCAGAATCGACGAACGAGAGGGGAATAAAGTCAGAGGGATCTATTCCCTATAGATTGCCACTGTAAATAATAGTGTAAAGATCGTGAAAAATCCTGATATATACCTATGGTTTATTGTTTTGTAAATAAATGTATGTATATTGTGAGACTCTTTTGTTATTTAATATCTATAGCCCTATTGGCTCAACAGAAAAATTCCATTTCTAAATTTAATGAATTTTATACACTTTTCTAACTAGTTTTTGGTTATCTATGTGTAGAAGCCGATACTTGTTTGTCTGTAAAGTTGAATATAAATGTGATTATAATATGATAGTGATACTGGTGTCAAGTGATCTAAATGGCCTATTATTGTAGCAGTTATGAAGTGGTATGATATTTTATTGTGATAGTTATGATATGACCTGTAGTGGAGTTGTTACCTGCTGAGGGTTTCCAGAAGGATGCGACTCGCAGCGGCGCTAGGGGCCTAAGCACGTGTAGCGTGCTGGCCGTGGAGAGCGCGCTGCTGCAGTCCCGGCTTAACTCTGTGTGAGGGGCCGGGCCGGTGACGTAGAGGGGGTGTGACCGGGGTGTGTCCGTAGCGGCTGTGCCGCTATGGTTGTGATCTGCTCGTACTAGCTGTAGTTAGTTGGGTGATGTAAATGGTATGTCTGGGATTTAGATCGGGTGATTTACCTGATGAATTGGATGGATAAAAGGGATGAACTACCTATTGTATTAAATCAGATGAATTACCTGATGGGTAGGTGGATGAAAGGGATGAATTGCCTAATGATGCGTTGGATGGATAGAAGAGATGAATAGCCTAATAAATTGGAAACAAAATTGGAAACAAAATAAATGGTGAAGTGTGATGAGTGATAAACCTAATGTGTTATTGGAGTGAGATGAGGTCGGGTGAATTAAATAAACTAAAAAACTAAAATGATTGGTAGTATGTTAGATGAACTGGATGAGCTTAACGGGAGAGGAACAATTATGTTATTGGTATGATGATGGGTGGAGGATGTACTTAATGTTTAGCTAGTAGAGGTCTTCAGAACTATCGGTGGAGTTGGTAGATGTCATTTTTGAGGCCTAAAATTGTTGTTTTCTTTAAAAACAGTTGCTTTCAAGTGATTCATTGAATCCTTCAGGTTCCAGCGTGCGCAATTTAAAAATCCAGTACATTTCTCTCTTTTGGAGTGTACGAAATCTGTCAGAACAGTCTGCATCAACCTGTTCGATTGGTGTAATTTTGAGTTGAGCTGGATCTTTATCATGTCTTACCAGAAAATGTCGAGATACACTGTGTTTCACGTATCCTTTTCTTATATTTGATCGATGTTTGTTTAACCTTTCCCGTAGCGTTTGGATTGTTCGGCCAACATATTGTGTTCCACATTCGCACTCGAGGAGGTAAATTACAAACGACGAGGCACAATTTAAAAACTCTTGATGGCAAATTCTTCCCCTGTTTGGTTGCTTTTTATTGTTTTTTCCGATGTGTAATATTGGTGCAACACCTACATTGTGTGTGGTTGCATTTATAACTACCCAGAATTTCAGGGAATAGTTGGTTAATTTGTTTATTTTGTGTTTTTTTCTTTTGAGCTTACTTGGGGCCAGTAAATTCTTTAGTGTTTTCGCCCTTCTGAAGGTAATCTGGGCTTTTTTGGGAGGTCTGGTTTAAGGTAGGGATCGTTTGCTAGGATGTACCAATATTTGGACAGGATGTTGCGCAGTTTCATGTGGTTATCATTGTATGTTGTGATGAAAGATGTTTTATATTTCTTTGTCTCTTGTGTAGTGTCTGTCTTTTTGCGACTCTCTAGGCATTCTTCTTGTGTTAATTTCCCGCTCGGTTCAGTGCTTCTTTTATGATTCTATTGGGATATTTTTTATTTTTGAATCTCGATACCAGGGTGTTACTTTGTGTTATGAAATCGGTGGCAGATGAACAATTTCGCCGGATTCTTTTGAACTGACTGAAAGGTATGTTTTGTTTCCACTTTTGTAATGTGCGCTTCTGTAATCTAAATAATTGTTACTGTCTACTTTTTTGAAAAAGGTTTTTGTTTTGATTGTACTTCCTTCAGTGAAGAGTAGGAGATCGAGGTATTCTATGGAAGATGGAGAACTGTTTGTTGTGAATTTGAGATTCCAGTTGTTGGTATTCAGATGTGTAGTGAAATATTTTGCCTCTTCCTCATTGCCTTTCCAGATTAGAATCAGATCGTCTATATATCTCTTGTAAAGGATGATGTTTTTGCTCCATTTTTGTTGGTTATATATATATTCTTCCTCGAACTGGCCCATATATAAATTTGCAAAGCTAGGCGCGAGCGCGTACCCATAGCGGTACCGCTTCGCTGCCTAAAGATTTTATTTTCAAATCCAAACACATTGTGTGTGAGGATGAATCTGATTGCGTTAGTGATAAACGTCGTATGGTCGGGGGATAGACGACTATCTTGAACCAGATATGAGTACGATGCTTGGATCGACGACTACTAGATCCCTCTGACTTTATTCCCCTCTCGTTCGTCGATTCTGAAGAACACAGGTAATCAAATATTCATATTTATATATCTAATTACATTTTGTTTTATATATTATATTTTTATTCCACATTTGATGTATTTTTATTAATTTAATTGTAGCTTTTAATTAATCTAAATAATCCTTTTTGCATTAATTTTTTGTATTAATATATTAATATACTTGTATTAATTTATTATATTTACTGCTTTTCAACATTAACTCAACAATGTAACGTTATTTATCGCTTTTTAACGCTAACCCAACTATGTACAAATTAATTATATATCATTATATACAACATATTTCATCATATACCAACTTGGGTATATTCTTATATATATATGTAAGTGATATATATAAATAATAATATATATATTTTTTACATACTACCACTATTATTATTATCTTTTTTTACACATCATTACTATTACTATTATTTTCTATATATTAATCTTGTAGACTTGATAAAGGGGCAGAGCCCCGAAACGCGTTGTCTTTGAAAGAATAAATATTGTCGAACCAATTTTCCGGGTCGTGGTTTTGCGCCAATATGATGTCCGTACGCTAAGTGTGCTGAAAAGCAACAAAAAAGCAATTTCCTATATATCGTTTACTAACCAAGAGGGTGAACTAGCCAGTCACCTAAAAGGGACCTTCGGACACACTGGGCTGCATCCCCTCCCACTATTCCAGCCATTCTCAGCAAACCACCACCACCAAGGCATCTATTTATATGCCCACAGGTGAGCGCAACCACCTAGGCCACGAAAAAGGCCCCTCTCTTTTAATACGTTTTTACCCTATGAGCGCTTTTCTTGTCGTTTTTTGGCTTCATTTATCTGTACAAGAGGGATGTCCTTATGCTGACCACAATTCATGGTAACGGCACCACCCCCGTCTCTGTGCGAGGTACCACGGCAACGGTCCTCAAGCCCTATTGTATCTTCAAATACAATTGGTATATGGGAGGAGTTGATCTCTCTGATCAAGTCCGCAAACTATATAATGCCATGCGGAAAACCCGGGTATGGTACAAAAAGTTGCGGTCTACTTGGTACAGGTTGCCTTGTACAACGCTTTTGTACTATCCTGAAGCGCTGGCAGCACAGGGACATTTCTCCAATTCTATGATGCAGTCCTCAAGGACCTGATCTTTTCAGACCGGGAAAGAGCAGGTTGGAGTACCTCGGAAATTGGAGGCGCCTGGATCGTCCTTGGCCAACACTTTCCAGGTGTGGTCCCCTATACTGGAAAGAAGGGACGAACCCAAAAAAGATGCAGAGTGTGTTAGAAGAGGGGGATACGGAAGGACACCACCACTCAATGTGACACGTGCCCCGATCATCCGGGCCTCTGCGTTATTTGTTGCTTCAGGGAGTATCACACTTCCATGGAGTATTAAATTTTTATAATCCCGAACAGTCCCCTAGAGAACATAAAAAAAATATAGTTCTCAGACTTTGGAGACATGGAAACAATTTTTTTCCCCCAAAAATATTAGTTTTAGTGCAGGCATCCTCAAACTGCGGCCCTCCAGATGTAGTAAAACTACAACTCCCAGCATGCCCAGACAACCTACAGCTAACAGCAAGGCATGGTGGGAATTGTAGTTTTACAACATCTGGAGAGCCGCAGTTTGAGGATGCCTGCTTAGTGTCTCCAAAGTCTGAGAGCCATACAAATTGGGCATCGCCGTGTACGTAAAAATACCCCATAAACTAGCCCCTCGATAAACGCCATTTTTATTTTCACTTTGGATCCCAAAAAGTGTAATAAGGCCATTAAAATGTCATATGCACCCACAAATAGTGCCAATAAAACCGCCATATCATCCCGCAAAAAATGAGCCCCTACATTAAACAGTCACCCAACCAAAAAAAAAAAAAACTGTAGCTCCCAGGCTATGGAGATACTAAAACTATTTAATTTTTGTTCCTGAAATGATAATATAGTGTATAATCTAAACAAATGATATAAAGTAGACATATTAGGTATCGCCACGCCCGTATCAATCTGCCCTATAAAAATAACATTTGACCCAACCCCAAAACTAAAAAATTATTGCCCTGATTCTGTAGTTTGCAGAAACACCCGATATGTCGTCGTAAATCGCTATATAGCCACACGGCAGGGCATAGAACAAAGGGAACGCCATATGGTTTCTGGAAGGCATATTTTGATGGACAGGTTTATTTACACTATGTCCCATTAGAAGCCCCCCCTGATGTAGCCTAGACTAGAAACTCCTAAAAAGTGACCCCATCTAAGAAACTACACCCCTCAAGGTATTCATAAATTACTTTACAAACTTTGGCAAATGTAGAAACAATTATAGAATTTAAATTTTTTGTTAGCTTGCGTCAAAAAAGTGTAATATAGAGCAATCAAAAATCATATTTACCCTAAAATAGTGGTAATAAATAAATAAATAAAATAATGGTATAAACAAAAACGGTCCCGCAAAAGCTGCCTTCCAAAACCCATATGGTGTTCCCCTCCTTCTGCGCCCTGCCGTTTGGCCAAACAGTAGTTTAGGACCACATATGGGGTGTTTCTGCAAAGTGCAGAATCAGGACAACCCATATTGAGTTTTGTTTGACAGTTAACCCTTACTTTGTTCCTGGAAAAATGGATTATATTGGAAAATTTTCCAAAAATCTAAATTCTTAAATTTTATGTCCATTTGCCATGAACTCTTGTGGAAGACCTAAAGGGTTAATGACGTTTGCAAAATCAGTTTTGAATACCTTGAGGGGTGTAGTTTCTAAAATGGGGTCATTTATGGGTGGTTTCTATTATGTAAGCCTCACAAAGTGACTTCAGACCTGAACTGGTCCATAAAAAGTGGGATCTGTAAAATTTCAAAATTTGCTTCTAAACTTCTAAGCTATGTAACATCCCCAAAAATAAAATGGCATTCCCAAAATGATCGAAACATGAAGTAGACATATGGGGAATGTAAAGTCATCACAATATTTGGGGGTATTACTATGTATTACAGAAGTAGAGAAACTGAAACTTTAAAATTTGCTAATTTTTCCAAATTTTTGGTAAATTTTGTATTTTTTATGCAAAAACTTTTTGACCAAATTTTAGCAGTGTCATGAAGTACAATATGTGACAAAAAACAATCTCAGAACGGCCTGGGTAAGTAAAGGTGTTTTAAAGTTATTCACACATAAAGTGACACCGGTCAGACTTTCAAAAAATGGCCAAGTCCTCAAGGTGAAATAAGGCCGAGTCCTTAAGGGGTTAATCATGGGCAGTATGGTGGCTCAGTGGTTAGCACTGGTGCCTTTCTGCTTTTGGGTCCTAGTTTAGTCTGACCAAGGAAAATATCTGCATGGACTTTGTATGTTCTCCCTGTGTTAGTGTGGGTTTCCTCCCACACTTCAAAGACATACTTAGATTGTGAGCTCGATTGGGGACAGCATGATGCTAATGTCTGTAAAGAGCTGCGCTATATAAGTGAGCAAATTAATGACATTATACTGCACGATAAACAACTTTTAGGATACAGCCATGTCGGATGGATACTGTGCAGATTTTACACTACAGATTTGCGTTTTACAGTACTAGTAAAGTGCATGATATCCACAAATTGCAAAAACTCACCTCTGGTGTTGATTTTAAGGAGACTGTGTCACCAGGATCAACCCTACTGAACCAGGCATACTGGCTGCTATGGCTCATCATGCTGATATCTTTCTTTTGTCAGTATCATAAACAGCTGCAGTGAAATATCCATTTCTATTCATATGCAAATGAGAATCTCGAGCACCAGGAGGCGGGATGGAATCCTTTGAGCAAAAGCCCCTGTGCTCAGCACATTCCATCTCTTTCCCTTCATTGACAGGGCTAGACATGCTGAAGTCAGAGCTGTGTGGTAGCATGTAAATATCATATACTATAGCTTCACCACACTGAGATCTGCTCAAAAGGCTAATCTACATATTACTGCTTTATTCACAGGCACAATATATGATTATACAGACACCGGGCTAATGCTGAGCTGGGGGTAGCGGGAGGGCTCGCTCTGGCTGGTCCAGAGCCTGCTCCCGTGCCGCGATCCTCCTCTTCCTCCCCTGTGGGACGGGCGGTGAGCGGCTGGAATACGCGCACGCCGGCGTGTGACGTTTTCTTCCGGCACGCGGACATGTGGCCCAACCCGGAAGTGGAAGCACAAAGGGGAGAGAAGTTTGAATAAAAAGCGGGAAAGCCACGATGACGCTGATCTGAGGTCTGAACGAACTGTAAGTAAGATCCCTGCTGCTTCATACTGTCTGGTCCAGACTTACAAACTTTTGTGGAGCTCGAGTCTCCCTCTCTGCCTGCTGTGAGTATCCCCCTGTGGGGTCTGCTTCATATATGTGTCCTTTATAGCCCAAATCCTCATGGATTTTTTCCATGTATGTTTCAGGCTAAGGAGGCCCAGAAAAAGTTAAAAATCTCCACGTTGCATCTCCTGTGCTAAACGTTTGCCTGACGATTATGGAAAGAAGCTATGCAAGGACTGTATTTCTGATGTGATCCGTCAGGAGCAGCCGTCTTTAATGGAAAGCATTAGAACAGTGGTTCAGGAGGAGCTCATGGCTGCCAGAGTTGTGACGTCGGAGCCCCAGGATCCGCCACCTCCTAAACGGCCACGCACAAAAGTTATTTCCTCATCAGAATCTGAGGACGCTGTGGAAAGAGCCTCCTCTTCCATGCATTATGAGGATGTCTCCTCTCTCTGAAGGAGAAATTTATGAGAGTAATAAGAAATTCTATTTTTCTGCTGAGGAAATGGATGACCTTTTGAGTTCCATCAGGGCAACTATGGGGATTGAGGAAGCCCCTAAACCCCATTCAATACAGGATGAGATGTTCGGTGGCCTGAGAGTTATAAAATCCAAAGTATTTTCTATAAATGAAAACATTAAAGTGATGATTATGGAAGAATGGTCTGAACCAGAAAAAGATTGAGAATTTCTAAAGAATTTAAGAATCGTCTGTTGTTTGATCCATAAATTGTTTGATGAAACCCCCAAGATTGATGTACAGGTGGCCAAGGTCAATAAAAAGACGGCTCTCCCATCGAGGATGCAGCACAGCTTAGGGATGCCATGGAGCGTAAGGCTGATGCCCTGCTGCGGAAATCTTGGGAGGCTTCCATGTACAATATTAAAACTAATATAGCGGCTACTTTCGTGGCTAGATCTATGTATCTGTGGCTTAATGAATTAGAGAACCACATCAAAAACAAAACCTCTAGAGAAGAGATTTTACGATCTATTCCTCTGTTAAAATCAGCTACTGGTTTCCTGGCAGACGCCTCAGCTGAGTCTATCAGATTTGGTGCAAAAGAGTCAGGTTTTTCCAATGCAGCGCGTAGGGCATTATGGATGAAGTCATGGTCGGGTGATAAGACATCCAAGCAAAAATTAATTTCTATTCCCTTTACGGGGAGTATGTTTTTGGTCCGGTGCTAGACAAAATTTTAGAAAAAGCAGCGGACAAGAAAAATGGGTTCCCTGAAGAGAGGCCTTACAGGAGGAATCAGTGCTTTCATGCCTATAGTGGACAAAACAAGGCTACCAGAGGGAAAGGAAAATCTGTCTGTTGGTCCTATCCTAAAGGTAGCAAAGGGAGAAACTTCCTCCTCAAACCCCAGTCCAGATCATAAGATAAACAATGACGCCATTATCGGGGGAGACTACGAGAGTTCCTGGGTTCATGGACCATAACATCCGGGAATCCTTGGGCCTTGGAAATTCTCCAAAACGGTTACAAAATAGAATTCACCTCTCTCCCCTTCAAGGTTTGTAGTGACAAATTCTCCCTCCAAACTAGGCAATCTAAATATTTTCAAAGGTGTCCAGGATCTCTTGAAGAAAGGGGCAATAATTCCGGTCCCCCTTCTCAACAAGGTCTGGCATTTTACTCAACCTTATTCCTGGTGAGAAAGAAGGAGGGAGAATTTCGTACCATAATAAACCTGAAACAGCTAAGCGAATTCATCCTATACAGGCATTCAAGATGGAGTCCCTAAAATCTATAGTCCCACTAATAAAATTAGGGGCATTCATGTGTTCAGTCGATCTGAAAGACACTTATCTGCATGTTCCTATTCATCCGCATCACCAAAAGTATCTCAGGTTTGCAATACTGAATCCATCCAATCAAATCCTCCACTTTCAATTTGTAGCCCTACCATTTGGAATCTCAGCAGCTCCAAGACTGTTCACCAAACTGAAGATAGAGATGATATCTCCACTGAGACAGGAGGGGCTGAATATCGTGCCATATCTGGATGATTTTCTAATCATTGCAGATTCAAGGGAACTCCTAATGTCATATTCCATATTTGGAAATATTCTTATCCCGTCTGGAGATGTTGGGGTGGATAGTGAACAAGCCAAAGTCTATGTTGATTCCTTCCACAAAGATACAGTTTTTAGGAGTAATATTGGACTCTTGGAAACAGTCGACCTTTCTCCCGCAGCGCAAGATCCAATCGCTAAAGCACAAAGTGAGATCCTTCCAACATCAGAGAAAATGCTCGGTAAGGGAAGTAATGAGACTCCTAGGTCTTCTAACCTCTTGTATTCCCTCTGTAGACTGGGCTCAAGCTCATTGCCATGTGATCCAGAATTGGCTGATATCCCAGTGGAACAAGAAGATGGGTTCCCTGGAAACCAAGCTTTGGATTCCAAGTTGGGTGAAGAAATCCCTTGCCTGGTGGACAAAGGAGGAGAATCTCGTCCAAGAAGTCACTTGGATAGGGTCTCCTTCTGTAACGGTAATTACATACGCCAGCAAAGTAGGTTGGGGAGCAAAGATAGAGGAGAGTACTTCCAAGGGTCCTGGAGCCACAACATTGCCAACCAATCCTCGAACTGCAGAGAGTTGTATGCAGTAATGCAAGCCCTGTTCTCAGCCCAACATCTAGTAAAGAAACAACACGTAAAAATTCTGTCCAGACAACACAACGGTAGTCGCCTACCTTAACCATCAGGGAGGAACAAAATCAAGGAAACTCCAGGAAGTTGCCCAGAAGATCTTTTCCTTTGCGGAGAAAGAGCTAAGGTCCGTCTCAGCGATGCACCTCAGAGGTTCTTTGAATGTGGAAGCGGATTATCTAAGCAGACAGACGTTAGACCAGACAGAGTGGACTCTCAATCAGGAGGTGTTCGACATGTTGACGGAGAGATGGGGTCTACCTGTAATAGACCTCTTTGCAACAAGGAGAAAGAGGTCCAGCTCCAGCTCCTTCAAGTTGGATGATTTGCGCTTGTGAACAGAAATCTTTAAGTCTGACCACAGATTTTCTATTGGATTGAGATCTGGGCTTTGACTAGGCCATTTCAACACATTTACATGTTTCCCCTTAAACCACTCAAGTGTTGCTTTAGCAGTGTGTTTGGTGTAATTGTCCTGCTGGACGGTGAACTTCCTTCCTAGCCTTAAATCATGCACAGAGTGGTACAGGTTTTGCTCAAGAATATACCTATATTTAGCAACATCCATCTTTCCCTCAACTCTGACCAGTTCCCATTCCCGGCTGCTGAAACACATCCTCACAGCATGATGCTGCCACCACCATGTTTCACTGTGGGGATGGTGTTCTTTGGGTGATGTGATGTGTTGGGTTTGCACCAGACATAGCGTTTTCTTTGATGGCCAAAAGTTCAATTTTAGTCTCATTAGACCAGAGCACCTTCCCTCCAAGTGCCTTTTTGCTTTCAGCTGAAAGTAATGGCTTTCTTCTGGCCACTCTACCATAAAGCCCAACTCTATGGAGTGTACGGCTTATTGTCGTCCTATGTACAGATACTCCAGTCTCTGCTGTGGAACTCTGCAGCTCCTCCAGGGTTACCTTAGGTATCTGTGCTGCCTCTCTGATTAATGCCCTTCTTGCCCGTTCCGTGAGTTTTGGTGGGCAGCCATCTCTTAGCAGGTTTGCTGTTGTGCCATGTTCTTTCCATTTGGTTATGATAGATTTGAGGGTCTCCTGGGTAGGGTTGTTTCGGTTATCGAACTTTCGATACCCAATCTATACTTTTATGCCAGTATCGATTCGGCATCACATATGTCCATATATTTTAGATCACAAAAGTCCAAACTATTAAAATATTTTAAAAAAATCTATGCGGTGACCGACGTAACAGAAAAAAACAATTCGCTATTTTTTTTTTTAGTCACCTTGTCCCCCCAAAAAAATAGGATAGGACTGTTCGATTATGGGCTGGATGTTTCATAAAATGCGGAATGCACGCGGCTTTTGGGGTTTCATTTTTTTCGCATGGTATCGAGTATCGCAATACTTTATGGTATCGAAACCGAATTAAAATTTTGGTATCGAAACAATCCTACTCCTGGGGATCATCAAAGGTTTAGATATTTTTTTTATAACCTAACCCTGACTTGTACTTCTCAACAACATTGTCCCTTACTTGTTTGGAGAGTTCCTTGGTCTTCATGGCAGTGTTTGGTTAGTGATGCCTCTTAGGTGTTGCAGCCTATGGGGCCTTTCAAAAAAGGTGTGTATATGTAATGACATTTCTGAACAATAGTTTTATTTATATATTTTTCTTATTTCACTTCACCAACTTAGACTATTGTGTTCTGATCCATCACATAAATTTCAGATTAACAAAACATTGAACTTAAGGCTGTAATGTAACAATACGAAAAAAGTCAAGGGGGGTGAATACATTTGCAAGGCATTATACATGACGACATGTGTCGCGCAACATTTTGTCTCAACAATTTTTATAATGATAGGCTATGGTGTCGCACTGCGACATGTGACATGCTGCGACACGACATTTGCAAAAAATCCACCCAAGATGGATTTTTCTGCGACTGTCACGTCGCAGCATGTCACATTTTGCAGTGCAACACCATAACAGCAGTGTAATAACTATCATTATAAAAATTGTCGGGCCACATGTAGCAGTGTAGTTGTGCCATATGCGTCGTGCAGCCCTAGCCTAAAGCTGACCTACAGCATGGCTGGGTTGTTATGGAAACCTGCAAGCTTCTATTGGCTGATAAGGGACATGGGACCATGTGTATGTCAGTTGGGATATGAAGAGAAACTTGCAGGCTTGTATTGGCTAATGCAGGTAATTTTTTGTGAATATCTCAGGAACGGTACGTCATAGAGAGCTGTGACCCCCACAAGATTTCTTTCCAGGTAGCAAGGGATGTGTATATCAAGTTTCGTTGAAATCGATGGTTGCATCTGAGTGATCGCGGAACATACATACATACACACACACACACACACACATCCTTCTTTATATATATTAGAGAATACAAGATATTCAGACACTGGCTTGAGAAAGGCTCTATGGATGAGCCGAAACGTTGCTGCACATCAATGAATAAATTTCTTCACGTTTTGGAACCTTAGAGTGCTGTCCATTTTTCCTTTTCTATTTATGGGTAGAAAGCTCATACCCTGGGACATAGCACCTGTTTTTAAATTATTTAGTTAATGCCACCATTATATATATATATAAATCCAAAAATTGAAGCAGTACTCCAGAGATGTGAAAACAAGTGGATCGACCTTTATTCCCCTGCTCATGCTTGAGAAAGACTGCATTGAGCAGTTGAAACGTTGCAGGGGAATAAAGGTCGATCCACTTGTTTTCACATCTCTGAGTGCTGCTTCAATTTTTGGATTTATATACCTGGTAAACAGCTGAGCCAGCTGATTTGGAAGGATTGCACCTGTTTTCATTTTTTGAGTGCTGCTGTATTTTTCTTTGTTTTTATATATATATATATATATATATATATATATATATAGACACACACACACACATATGTACATACACACACACACTTGTATAGTGTGTGTTTAAAAAATATATTTCATGTATTTGTCCTTTTGTGTTCCACTTCCGATTCTGGCACTAGTCCACCCAAAACACAAAGAAGTAGACCAAATAATCTTAAAGGGAATCTGTCACCTGCATATTACCAATTTTTTTTCCCATTAATCCAGGTGTAATAAATTACCTCATTTCAATATGTCTTCTTCTTTTAATTGTGTGTCTTGTATTTTCTTTAAAAAAAAAAACACTTTATCCAATATGCAAATTAGGCTGTAAGGACCAAAAATGCACCATTTTCCCTGTAATTAAAGACTGGACAATAAGGATCCCTCACTGTATTGAGCCAAAAGGGTACACTCTCACTATTTACTGTAGAAAATCGTGCGGAAGCCAAGCGAAAGAGAAGCCACACATGCTGCTGGAGACCTGCCACTACAGAGTGAGACTCCTGAGATCGGGGTGGAGACAACACCACAACGAAGGGAGTACAGTTACCCTGCGGTCGGGTAAGATCTACCCCGCATCCTGATATAAAGAGCCTGTATTTTAAATTGTAGTGACGGGCCGCCGCCACATACTAGAAGGAGCGGGACGCCGCTCCGGACCAGAACTTTACTGCATAAAGAGGGATCCTGTCTGATCATATTTAATACACTCGTTAGAGTATGGATTCATTACAAGAGTCTACTGGTTAAACCTTCAGGAGATCTCTAATTTTATACATTGGTTTGAAGGAACTAAGATATTTGGTGGAATAACCCCCATATGTGTGTAGCATTTTGGCTCGAATATTGCTACTTTGTGTAATTCAGTTCTATTGGCAATTTACAGCATATTGTTATCTGATTCTGAGTTGCACAGCATCCAGCCAATATTGCTACGTTTATCAGTGTCTATATCCAACAGATAACGCTAATTTGAACACACTTATGTACACTGCAGCACGGCAATATCCGCTGGAGTTTTAGCAATTCATATTATCTAAAGTGCGATCGTCAATGCTATTTACTAAATACTAGAGGACTTATGTTTACATTGTAGCCAACATTTATAGTACTTTGCTGCTAATCACTGCCGTTGTTTAATTTTAATGATTTGTGATCACTGAATTAATTTAATACATTTATCAACACTTCCTTATGGTCCGGATTATCTGAGTGTGCCCAGTTACATTGTAATATATATATATATATATATATATATATATATACTATATAAATTTATTATATAGGGCTGCATGATATGGGAATTTTGTGCGATTGCGATTAAGGCCCTAAAAATTGCGATAACGATATGCGATGCGATATTTTAAGGGAATTGTGCTAGAGGTCTATCTGCTTGTATTTTCACGGTATAAGCGCACACAGATGACTGATAATGCTGAAATGTAGTTATGCTTAACTCAAGAACTGAAATGCACAGTGTTTTTCAAAATAAAATACATATTTGCATTACTGCAAAAGCACAAAATACAAAACTTGCCATTTTCTTAATAGCACTGCTCAGAACAGATAAATAAAATAGATATAAGAACATGTTCATTAAAATAATGACTTTCCACCAGCCCCTCCTCCCTCCCCGCACTGTAACTGATGTATTGCTGGCCGCGCTGTGCAGCATAGCGGCTGGAGATACAGTGTCAGTGTCACGTAGAAAGTCAACCATCGCTTTATAAGACGCACTGCCATCCCCCCTCCCCCCACACACACACTTTTGGGGGAAGTGTGTCTTATAAAGCGAAAAATACAGTAATATAATTGCAGCATTTTTGGGTCAGCAAATTGCGATTGCGATATGGCGATTAATTGCGATTGCTTTCGCGGTATATTGTGCAGGCCTAGTATTATATATGGGAAACTATTACTGAGGTTTTTAGCCATAATATTAGTATAGCAGGTTAATATGAAGCTCTGATGGGGGGATGTGTGGAAGACACTGATTGGGGAGGGGGGGGATGTGTGGAGGACACTGATGGGGGGATGTGTGCAGGACACTGATGGGGGGGATGTGTGGAGGACACTGATGAGGGTGTGTGTGGAGGACACTGATGAGGGTGTGTGTGGAGGACACTGATTGGGAGATGTGTGGAGGACACTGATGGGGGATGTGTCCAGCACACTGATGGGGGGGGGGGGATGTGTGGAGGACACTGATGGGTGGATGTGTGGAGGACACTGATGAGGGTGTGTGTGGAGGACACTGATTGGGAGATGTGTGGAGGACACTGATGGGGGATGTGTCCAGGACACTGATGGGGGGTATGTGTGGAGGACACTGATGGGGGTGTGTGGAGGACACTGATGGGGGGATGTGTGGAGGACACTGATGAGGGTGTGTGTGTAGGACACTGATGAGGAGATGTGTGGAGGACAGCAGCCTATCAGAGGCCGATGCAGGCGGCGCGATGACGTCATCGCTCCGCCTGATCTGTACTGCTCGGGACACAGGCCAGAAGCGGCCTGCATCGCATCGCTGCCATGGAGGTAAGTATGTGTTTTGTTTTTCTGTGAGGCACTGGGCTGCGCTGGGGGGTCATTGCTGGCATAAAGGGGACACTTTGGGGCATTATTGCTGGCACATGGGGGACACTATGGGGGCATTGCTGGCATATGGGGGACAATATAGGGGCATTGCCGGCACATGGGGGACACTATGAGGGAATTGCTGGCACATGGGGGACACTATGGAGGCATTGCTGGCACGGGGGCATTGCTGGCACATGGGGGACACTATGGGGGCATGGCTGGCACATGGGAGACACTATGGGAGCATTGCTAGCACATGGGGGACACTATGGGGGCATCTACTGGCACATGGGGGCATTGCTGGCACATTATGGGGACACTATGGTGTTGGAGGGGAGAATAATACTATGGGGGTATATTATATAGGCACATTATGGGGGCACTAAGAAGGGGCATTTAACACTGGTACATTCTGGGGGACACTATGGGGGAATCTTATACTGGCACATTATGGGGGCACTATGGGGAAGAGGAGAGGAGCACTATGTGGGCATTTACTAGGGGCATTTTATACTTGCACACATTATGGGGACATTATGTCAACTGGCGGCACTGAGAGAGTTTTTTTGCACTGGCACACAGAACAGGAGCACTTTTGAATTAGTGCACATTATTATTTTTATTATTGAAGGTGGCAGGTGAGTTGTTAATAAGGTAGGAGGATGATGAAAAAGTAGGAACCTAAGATGTCTTTTGTCAAACTGCAGAGACAAGAGATGGGTGAAAAATCATCGTGGCGGTCTGGTCTGAAAGGAGAAGATGAGGAAAGAGGTGGTCTGCATCAGAGAAGTTACTGGATGTAAGGTTGGTGGTGCTGTATTCTGGATAGCACAGAATATAATATGTATGCAAATATGTATGCAAATATGTGTGTGTGGGGGGGTGCTAAGCAGACAGATCGCCGCCGGGGGTTGGGGGCCTGTTGGGGGTGCTAGAATTTGATCCCAAGCGATAACATGGATGGGGGTTTAGATAGTAACTACATAATACTGAATTGCCTTCCAACATTAAAATATAGCTTTTAATAGATAATTTTTAAAAGACGTAACGTAAATAATCTGAAGATAAACTTCAAAAACCTTCTTTTCTCTGATACCAGGTCAAATCTTGATAAATGCGGACCAAATATAGAACAATCACAAAGCTATACCAGATGAAGGGTTAAGCCCTCTTTACTTACAGTTTGTAGACAAATTTAGGAACCGTAGAGAATTGATGTCATATGTTGGATAACCTGGCAGGGTAAAAGATATAAATTATCCCTATTAAACCCTGGCTTCCCTATCTCTCCCTTAGCCCAGGAAACCCCTGATGGTGAGGGTCCCCTGTCCACGTTCCTAATACTGCTAATTGCCCTAAAATGACCCTTACCAAAGGAATAGGGTAGATAAGGAAAAACAATATATATTGTCTACAAACAGATATATAATAAGTAAAGGATAGCCCGCAATAAAAAACGTCCCGACGCGGCGTTTCCCCAGCAGCACACTGGTTCGTCAGGGGATTGTATACCTGGACAAAAGTCCGGGCATATAGGATTTTCTTGGTTCAGGGTATTTGATTATAAACCCTGACTCAAGATACCCAGTACAAAATATAATAAATATCTGGAGTATAACGTCCCTAAGTAGGAAAATGAAGACAGACCTGTGTGTGGATGAAGGCACTGAGATGAAGGCGTCTCACTGATGCTTTGAAAACTGGCGCCTTATATTGGTCCATTAATTGATAGCCACCTCCCCTCTACTTCCTCCTCTATGTAGACATATCAAAAAGATGTGCATGTACTGAAGGGGCAGATCTATATTGCCACTGATGGTTACTTATATATGTCCTATAGAAATAAAGGATCTAAAAAAGCCCGGGGTCCAATTCTTTTGTAGTAACCACTACTTACTTGGTGAAAGAACGCTATGTTGGAACGCAAATGCGTTCCACAGCCAAACCGGATGTTGTAATATGACGCGGTGTGGAACGCAAATGCGTTCCACCGCTGAACCGGATGTTCTCATCTGCGCTCCACCAATAGACCGGATGTCGTCATGGAATAGAATAGGAGACGCAGTCAAGGAGCCAAATGGAGGTGTGGAACGCAACCTGCGCTTCACCCTTCAGGAAGTGATTAGGCCTTATTATAACGATGCTAAAACATTTGGTACTTTATTCATTTTGGCTGCAATATTTATGCTAGTATTGATAATAAATAATGAGACCAATGATATAGTGAAGCGTTAATGAGGCTCTCTTTTTTAATATATATTATCATTATTATTTAAATTTGTTTTAGAGGAGAAGGGGAGGCCCTTCTATATTAGAAAATCCAAATGGGGCTATTGTCTCAAAACTCACACAGTCAGAGGAAAAAGTTAAATAGAGGAAAAAGGAAAATTATTTTCATTTTGATACCCCCTATATACATTAAAATAGTATTAAACAAGTTGGGCCTTTCCGGTCCGATATACTTGACTATGGCCCATATTCCAAATTTTAAGACCAAAATACCCTTACATAATAGCAAGGGAACAAGATCACTATATGGAGGTTAGGTTATTATATCTGGTTGAAAGAGGGGGGAAAGGGAAACACGAAGAGAGAGATGAGGGGAGGGGAGAGGAAAGGGGGAGCAAAAGGAGGATACTATAATTGACACATAGATAAATATTCATAGGAAGCAGCTAAACGATAATTGTTCATTCAGGCCCTCTGGATTGGTCGTACGTAATCGATGAATCCAATAGCTTTCCCTTTGAAGTATTTTCCTATTCCAATCCCCCTTACGTGGAGACGGATGGACAACCTCAATAGCTTGGAAGCTCAAACATTTGGGGTTCCCCCCATGAAATTCAAGGACATGATTTGCCACTGGTGTGTCCCTCCTGTGTCTGATGTCCCCAAGATGTTCCCCTATCCTCCTCCTCAGCTCTCTCTTGGTCTTTCCTACATAGTTAAGGGGGCATTGGCATGTTATAAGATAGACCACTCCACTGGTTCTACAATTGGAAAATTCCCTTATGTCAAAGGATTTTTTAGTTGATACACTCGTAAACCTCTTTGACACTAGAATATATGGGCAGGCAATGCATCCACTACATTTGAAGGTTCCCAATGGACAACGATCAAGCCAGGTGCCAGAAGTTTTTGGCTTTATATACATACTATGGACCAGCCGGTCCTTGATCGATCGTCCCCTCCTATATGTGATGGATGGTCTTGGTGGTAATATGTCAACCAGATCCCCCTTAACTATGTAGGAAAGACCAAGAGAGAGCTGAGGAGGAGGATAGGGGAACATCTTGGGGACATCAGACACAGGGGGTTTAGATAGTAAACAGACAGCTGACATGGGGGAGGGGGCTAAGCAGACAGATCGCCGCCGACGGGGTGGGGTGGGGGTGACACCATTTTCTACCGCACCGGGTGACACCAGCCCTAGCAACGCCACTGTTCGTCAGAATCTCTTACCCCTCGTGACTTCCGGTTGACGCCGCCTCAGAGCAAGCGCACTACAATGGGTGCGCAAGCGCTCAACTAAGGGTAAGGGAAAATTACAGCAGAAATCGCGCATGCGCCCTCAGGGGTAGAGATCTGATGGTCGTTTATCTTTCCCTTACCTGTGGTAGTTGTGCGCTTGCACTGAGGCTGCGTCAACCGGATGTCACGAGGGGTAAAGGATTCTTGAGGAAGTAAGGCTTTTTGATAGAACACTGGTTAGCTCACATGTGAACAATTCGGTTCTAATTTCGGTGCATGTTCTGCTATGAAAACATGAGTCAGTCTGCTCTCCGTGCAAATGAATGCGATTTCTTCAAGCCTATTCATATTTACTGAAGAGAAAAACAACAAATAAAACTCCTGCAGCTTGACTGTACGTGTGAAACTTCGCATTTCTGGTACGGATCATCTAGCAAATGCAGGTAGAAAATACCAGCTGTAACCGGGATCGACCACAACATCGTAACAACTTATGATCCTTTTCTTAAGGGTGATCAGACCCATGTTAAAATATGAGGTTATAAACCGAGAACGATTTCATGTCTCCACAGTTCCTACAAGACTGCTGAATTACCGGAGTTTTTCCCGCCTCCCTTCTCAGCGCAGCCCTTGACTGCCACTGTTCTGCCAGATCTCTATAGATTGCCGAAAGTCTATAGCGGAAGTCACGTGATGCGCTGCGCAAGCGCAATTCCACGAATCATCTCTGCAGCCTCCATCGAAGTACTTCGCGCACCGCGTGAGCAGAATTATGTGTATAGAGACGTCTTAAAGTGACTCCAGTCGTCTCCAGTAAAATACAGCATCTACATTAATTTGTACCCTTGCGGCCTCGCTTCGCTCGCCATGCATCGGGCTCGGCCTCGCTGCGCTCGGCATTTAGTAAACCTAACTCTATGCCGCCATTGATAGTAAAGAAAGAAATGGATGATAAAGAACCATCCATTTCCTTCTTTACTATCAATGGCGGCACAGAGTTAGCTTTACTAAATGCCGAGCGCAGCGAGGCCGAGCCCGATGCATGGCGAGCGGCGAGCCGCAAGGGTACAAATTAATGTAGATGCTGTATTTTACTGGAGACGACTGGAGTCACTTTAAGGCGTCTCTATGCACATAATTCTGCTCACGCGCGGTGCGCAAGTACTTCGATGGAGGCTGCAGAGATGATTCGTGGAAGTGCAGCTTGCGCAGCGCATCACGTGACTTCCGCTATAGACTTTCGGCAATCTATAGAGATCTGGCAGAACAGTGGCAGTCAAGGGCTGCGCTGAGAAGGGAGGCGGGAAAAACTCCGGTAATTCAGCAGTCATGTAGGAACTGTGGAGACATGAAATCGTTCTCGGTTTATAACCTCATATTTTAACATGGGTCTGATCACCCTTAAGAAAAGGATCATCAGTTGTTACGATGTTGTGGTCGATCCCGGTTACAGCTGGTATTTTCTACCTGCATTTGCTAGATGATCCGTACCAGAAATGCGAAGTTTCACACGTACAGTCAAGCTGCAGGAGTTTTATTTGTTGTTTTTCTCTTCAGTAAATATGAATAGGCTTGAAGAAATCGCATTCATTTGCACAGAGAGCAGACTGACTCATGTTTTCATAGCAGAACATGCACCGAGAGTAGAACCGAATTGTTCACATGTGAGCTAACCAGTGGCGTACTAAGCGGAGGGCAGTCCGCCTCGGGTGCTGGTGTTCTATCAAAAGCCTTACTTCCTCAAGAATCCTTACCCCTCGTGACATCCGGTTGACGTAGCCTCAGTGCAAGCGCACAACTACCACAGGTAAGGGAAAGATAACGACCATCAGATCTCTACCCCTGAGGGCGCATGCGCGATTTCTGCTGTAATTTTCCCTTACCCTTAGTTGAGCGCTTGCGCCACTCATCAGTGCGCTTGCTCTGAGGCGACATCAACCGGAAGTCACGAGGGTAGAGATTCCTGACGAACAGTGGCGTTGCTGAGGCTGGTGTCACCCGGTGCGGTAGAAAATGGTGTCACCCCCACCCCACCCCGTCCGGTGGCGATCTGTCTGCTTAGCCCCCCATATCAGCTGTCTGTTTACTATCTAAACCCCATCCATGTTATCGCTTGGGATCAAATTCTAGCACCCCCAACAGGCCCCCAACCCCGGCGGCGATCTGTCTGCTTAGCACCCCCACACACACATATTTGCATACATATTTGCATACATATTATATTCTGTGCTATCCAGAATACAGCACCACCAACCTTACATCCAGTAACTTCTCTGATGCAGACCACCTCTTTCCTCATCTTCTCCTTTCAGACCAGACCGCCACGATGATTTTCACCCATCTCTTGTCTCTGTAGTTTGACAAAAGACATCTTAGGTTCCTACTTTTCATCATCCTCCTACCTTATTAACAACTCACCTGCCACCTTCAATAATAAAAATAATAATGTGCACTAATTCAAAAGTGCTCCTGTTCTGTGTGCCAGTGCAAAAAAACTCTCTCAGTGCCGCTAGTTGACATAATGTCCCATAATGTGTGCAAGTATAAAATGCCCCTAGTAAATGCCCACATAGTGCTCCTCTCCTCTTCCCCATAGTGCCCCCATAATGTGCCAGTATAAGATTCCCCATAGTGTCCCCCAGAATGTGCCAGTGTTAAATGCCCCTTCTTAGTGCCCCCATAATGTGCCTATATAATATACCCCCATAGTATTATTCTCCCCTCCAACACCATAGTGTCCCCATAATGTGCCAGCAATGCCCCCATGTGCCAGTAGATGCCCCCATAGTGTCCCCATGTGCTAGCAATGCTCCCATAGTGTCTCCCATGTGCCAGCCATGCCCCCATAGTGTCCCCCATGTGCCAGCAATGCCCCCGTGCCAGCAATGCCTCCATAGTGTCCCCCATGTGCCAGCAATTCCCTCATAGTGTCCCCCATGTGCCGACAATGCCCCTATATTGTCCCCCATATGCCAGCAATGCCCCCATAGTGTCCCCCATGTGCCAGCAATAATGCCCCAAAGTGTCCCCTTTATGCCAGCAATGACCCCCCAGCGCAGCCCAGTGCCTCACAGAAAAACAAAACACATACTTACCTCCATGGCAGCGATCTGCGTGCAGGCCGCTTCTGGCCTGTGTCCCGAGCAGTACAGATCAGGCGGAGCGATGACGTCATCGCGCCGCCTGCATCGGCCTCTGATAGGCTGCTGTCCTCACACATCCCCTCATCAGTGTCCTACCACACACCCTCATCAGTGTCCTCCACACATCCCCCCATCAGTGTCCTTCACACATCCCCCATCAGTGTCCTCCACACATACCCCCATCAGTGTCCTGGACACATCCCCATCAGTGTCCTCCACACATCTCCCAATCAGTGTCCTCCACACACCCCTCATCAGTGTCCTCCACACATCCCCATCAGTGTCCTCCACATCCCCCATCAGTGTGCTGGACACATCCCCATCAGTGTCCTCCACACATCTCCCAATCAGTGTCCTCCACACACACCCTCATCAGTGTCCTCCACATCCCCCCATCAGTGTCCTCCACACATCCCCCCCCTCCCCAATCAGTGTCTTCCACACATCCCCCCATCAGAGCTTCATATTAACCTGCTATACTAATATTATGGCTAAAAACCTCAGTAATAGTTTCCCATATATAATACTAGGCCTGCACAATATACCGCAAAGCAATCGCAATGTATCGCCATATCGCAATCGCAATTTGCTGACCCAAAAATGCTGCAATTATATTACTGTATTTTCGCTTTATAAGACACACTTCCCCCAAAAGTGTGTGTGTGGGGGAGGAGGGATGGCAGTGCGTCTTATAAGCGATGGTTGACTTTCTACGTGACACTGACACTGTATCTCCAGCCGCTATGCTGCACAGCGGCCAGCAATACATCAGTTACAGTGCGGGAGGGAGGAGGGGCTGGTGGAAAGTCATTATTTTAATGAACATGTTCTTATATCTATTTTATTTATCTGTTCTGAGCAGTGCTATTAAGAAAATGGCAAGTTTTGTATTTTGTGCTTTTGCAGTAATGCAAATATGTATTTTATTTTGAAAAACACTGTGCATTTCAGTTCTTGAGTTAAGCATAACTACATTTCAGCATTATCAGTCATCTGTGTGCGCTTATACCGTGAAAATACAAGCAGATAGACCTCTAGCACAATTCCCTTAAAATATCGCATCGCATATCGTTATCGCAATTTTTAGGGCCTTAATCGCAATCGCACAAAATTCCCATATCATGCAGCCCTATATAATAAATTTATATAGTTATATATATATATATATATATATATATATATTACAATGTAACTGGGCACACTCAGATAATCCGGACCATAAGGAAGTGTTGATAAATGTATTAAATTAATTCAGTGATCACAAATCATTAAAATTAAACAACGGCAGTGATTAGCAGCAAAGTACTATAAATGTTGGCTACAATGTAAACATAAGTCCTCTAGTATTTAGTAAATAGCATTGACGATCGCACTTTAGATAATATGAATTGCTAAAACTCCAGCGGATATTGCCGTGCTGCAGTGTACATAAGTGTGTTCAAATTAGCGTTATCTGTTGGATATAGACACTGATAAACGTAGCAATATTGGCTGGATGCTGTGCAACTCAGAATCAGATAACAATATGCTGTAAATTGCCAATAGAACTGAATTACACAAAGTAGCAATATTCGAGCCAAAATGCTACACACATATGGGGGTTATTCCACCAAATATCTTAGTTCCTTCAAACCAATGTATAAAATTTGAGATCTCCTGAAGGTTTAACCAGTAGACTCTTGTAATGAATCCATACTCTAACGAGTGTATTAAATATGATCAGACAGGATCCCTCTTTATGCAGTAAAGTTCTGGTCCGGAGCGGCGTCCCGCTCCTTCTAGTATGTGGCGGCGCCCGTCACTACAATTTAAAATACAGGCTCTTTATATCAGGATGCGGGGTAGATCTTACCCGACCGCAGGGTAACTGTACTCCCTTCGTTGTGGTGTTGTCTCCACCCCGATCTCAGGAGTCTCACTCTGTAGTGGCAGGTCTCCAGCAGCACGTGTGGCTTCTCTTTCGCTTGGCTTCCGCACGATTTTCTACAGTAAATAGTGAGAGTGTACCCTTTTGGCTCAATACAGTGAGGGATCCTTATTGTCCAGTCTTTAATTACAGGGAAAATGGTGCATTTTTGGTCCTTACAGCCTAATTTGCATATTGGATAAAGTGTTTTTTTTTTTAAAGAAAATACAAGACACACAATTAAAAGAAGAAGACATATTGAAATGAGGTAATTTATTACACCTGGATTAATGGGAAAAAAAATTGGTAATATGCAGGTGACAGATTCCCTTTAAGATTATTTGGTCTACTTCTTTGTGTTTTGGGTGGACTAGTGCCAGAATCGGAAGTGGAACACAAAAAGGACAAATACATGAAATATATTTTTTTTAAACACACACTATACAAGTGTGTGTGTGTATGTACATATGTGTGTGTGTGTGTCTATATATATATATATATATATATATATAAAAAAACAAAGAAAAATACAGCAGCACTCAAAAAATGAAAACAGGTGCAATCCTTCCAAATCAGCTGGCTCAGCTGTTTACCAGGTATATAAATCCAAAAATTGAAGCAGCACTCCAGAGATGTGAAAACAAGTGGATCGACCTTTATTCCCCTGCAACGTTTCAACTGCTCAATGCAGTCTTTCTCAAGCATGAGCAGGGGAATAAAGGTCGATCCACTTGTTTTCACATCTCTGGAGTACTGCTTAAATTTTGGATTATATATATATATATATATATATATATATATAATGGTGGCATTAACTAAATAATTTAAAAACAGGTGCTATGTCCCAGGGTATGAGCTTTCTACCCATAAATAGAAAAGGAAAAATGGACAGCACTCTAAGGTTCCAAAACGTGAAGAAATTTATTCATTGATGTGCAGCAACGTTTCGGCTCATCCATAGAGCCTTTCTCAAGCCAGTGTCTGAATATCTTGTATTCTCTAATATATATAAAGAAGGATGTGTGTGTGTGTGTGTGTGTATGTATGTATGTTCCGCGATCACTCAGATGCAACCATCGATTTCAACGAAACTTGATATACACATCCCTTGCTACCTGGAAAGAAATCTTGTGGGGGTCACAGCTCTCTATGACGTACCGTTCCTGAGATATTCACAAAAAATTACCTGCATTAGCCAATACAAGCCTGCAAGTTTCTCTTCATATCCCAACTGACATACACATGGTCCCATGTCCCTTATCAGCCAATAGAAGCTTGCAGGTTTCCATAACAACCCAGCCATGCTGTAGGTCAGCTTTAGGCTAGGGCTGCACGACGCATATGGCACAACTACACTGCTACATGTGGCCCGACAATTTTTATAATGATAGTTATTACACTGCTGTTATGGTGTTGCACTGCAAAATGTGACATGCTGCGACGTGACAGTCGCAGAAAAATCCATCTTGGGTGGATTTTTGCAAATGTCGTGTCGCAGCATGTCACATGTCGCAGTGCGACACCATAGCCTGTCATTATAAAAATTGTTGAGACAAAATGTTGCGCGACACATGTCGTCATGTATAATGCCTTGCAAATGTATTCACCCCCTTGACTTTTTTCGTATTGTTACATTACAGCCTTAAGTTCAATGTTTTGTTAATCTGAAATTTATGTGATGGATCAGAACACAATAGTCTAAGTTGGTGAAGTGAAATAAGAAAAATATATAAATAAAACTATTGTTCAGAAATGTCATTACATATACACACCTTTTTGAAAGGCCCCATAGGCTGCAACACCTAAGAGGCATCACTAACCAAACACTGCCATGAAGACCAAGGAACTCTCCAAACAAGTAAGGGACAATGTTGTTGAGAAGTACAAGTCAGGGTTAGGTTATAAAAAAATATCTAAACCTTTGATGATCCCCAGGAGTAGGATTGTTTCGATACCAAAATTTTAATTCGGTTTCGATACCATAAAGTATTGCGATACTCGATACCATGCGAAAAAAATGAAACCCCAAAAGCCGCGTGCATTCCGCATTTTATGAAACATCCAGCCCATAATCGAACAGTCCTATCCTATTTTTTTGGGGGACAAGGTGACTAAAAAAAAATCGCGAATTGTTTTTTTCTGTTACGTCGGTCACCGCATAGATTTTTTAAAAATATTTTAATAGTTTGGACTTTTGTGATCTAAAATATATGGACATATGTGATGCCGAATCGATACTGGCATAAAAGTATAGATTGGGTATCGAAAGTTCGATAACCGAAACAACCCTACCCAGGAGACCCTCAAATCTATCATAACCAAATGGAAAGAACATGGCACAACAGCAAACCTGCTAAGAGACGGCTGCCCACCAAAACTCACGGAACGGGCAAGAAGGGCATTAATCAGAGAGGCAGCACAGATACCTAAGGTAACCCTGGAGGAGCTGCAGAGTTCCACAGCAGAGACTGGAGTATCTGTACATAGGACGACAATAAGCCGTACACTCCATAGAGTTGGGCTTTATGGTAGAGTGGCCAGAAGAAAGCCATTACTTTCAGCTGAAAGCAAAAAGGCACTTGGAGGGAAGGTGCTCTGGTCTAATGAGACTAAAATTGAACTTTTGGCCATCAAAGAAAACGCTATGTCTGGTGCAAACCCAACACATCACATCACCCAAAGAACACCATCCCCACAGTGAAACATGGTGGTGGCAGCATCATGCTGTGAGGATGTGTTTCAGCAGCCGGGAATGGGAACTGGTCAGAGTTGAGGGAAAGATGGATGTTGCTAAATATAGGTATATTCTTGAGCAAAACCTGTACCACTCTGTGCATGATTTAAGGCTAGGAAGGAAGTTCACCGTCCAGCAGGACAATTACACCAAACACACTGCTAAAGCAACACTTGAGTGGTTTAAGGGGAAACATGTAAATGTGTTGAAATGGCCTAGTCAAAGCCCAGATCTCAATCCAATAGAAAATCTGTGGTCAGACTTAAAGATTTCTGTTCACAAGCGCAAATCATCCAACTTGAAGGAGCTGGAGCTGGACCTCTTTCTCCTTGTTGCAAAGAGGTCTATTACAGGTAGACCCCATCTCTCCGTCAACATGTCGAACACCTCCTGATTGAGAGTCCACTCTGTCTGGTCTAACGTCTGTCTGCTTAGATAATCCGCTTCCACATTCAAAGAACCTCTGAGGTGCATCGCTGAGACGGACCTTAGCTCTTTCTCCGCAAAGGAAAAGATCTTCTGGGCAACTTCCTGGAGTTTCCTTGATTTTGTTCCTCCCTGATGGTTAAGGTAGGCGACTACCGTTGTGTTGTCTGGACAGAATTTTTACGTGTTGTTTCTTTACTAGATGTTGGGCTGAGAACAGGGCTTGCATTACTGCATACAACTCTCTGCAGTTCGAGGATTGGTTGGCAATGTTGTGGCTCCAGGACCCTTGGAAGTACTCTCCTCTATCTTTGCTCCCCAACCTACTTTGCTGGCGTATGTAATTACCGTTACAGAAGGAGACCCTATCCAAGTGACTTCTTGGACGAGATTCTCCTCCTTTGTCCACCAGGCAAGGGATTTCTTCACCCAACTTGGAATCCAAAGCTTGGTTTCCAGGGAACCCATCTTCTTGTTCCACTGGGATATCAGCCAATTCTGGATCACATGGCAATGAGCTTGAGCCCAGTCTACAGAGGGAATACAAGAGGTTAGAAGACCTAGGAGTCTCATTACTTCCCTTACCGAGCATTTTCTCTGATGTTGGAAGGATCTCACTTTGTGCTTTAGCGATTGGATCTTGCGCTGCGGGAGAAAGGTCGACTGTTTCCAAGAGTCCAATATTACTCCTAAAAACTGTATCTTTGTGGAAGGAATCAACATAGACTTTGGCTTGTTCACTATCCACCCCAACATCTCCAGACGGGATAAGAATATTTCCAAATATGGAATATGACATTAGGAGTTCCCTTGAATCTGCAATGATTAGAAAATCATCCAGATATGGCACGATATTCAGCCCCTCCTGTCTCAGTGGAGATATCATCTCTATCTTCAGTTTGGTGAACAGTCTTGGAGCTGCTGAGATTCCAAATGGTAGGGCTACAAATTGAAAGTGGAGGATTTGATTGGATGGATTCAGTATTGCAAACCTGAGATACTTTTGGTGATGCGGATGAATAGGAACATGCAGATAAGTGTCTTTCAGATCGACTGAACACATGAATGCCCCTAATTTTATTAGTGGGACTATAGATTTTAGGGACTCCATCTTGAATGCCTGTATAGGATGAATTCGCTTAGCTGTTTCAGGTTTATTATGGTACGAAATTCTCCCTCCTTCTTTCTCACCAGGAATAAGGTTGAGTAAAATGCCAGACCTTGTTGAGAAGGGGGACCGGAATTATTGCCCCTTTCTTCAAGAGATCCTGGACACCTTTGAAAATATTTAGATTGCCTAGTTTGGAGGGAGAATTTGTCACTACAAACCTTGAAGGGGAGAGAGGTGAATTCTATTTTGTAACCGTTTTGGAGAATTTCCAAGGCCCAAGGATTCCCGGATGTTATGGTCCATGAACCCAGGAACTCTCGTAGTCTCCCCCGATAATGGCGTCATTGTTTATCTTATGATCTGGACTGGGGTTTGAGGAGGAAGTTTCTCCCTTTGCTACCTTTAGGATAGGACCAACAGACAGATTTTCCTTTCCCTCTGGTAGCCTTGTTTTGTCCACTATAGGCATGAAAGCACTGATTCCTCCTGTAAGGCCTCTCTTCAGGGAACCCATTTTTCTTGTCCGCTGCTTTTTCTAAAATTTTGTCTAGCACCGGACCAAAAACATACTCCCCCGTAAAGGGAATAGAAATTAATTTTTGCTTGGATGTCTTATCACCCGACCATGACTTCATCCATAATGCCCTACGCGCTGCATTGGAAAAACCTGACTCTTTTGCACCAAATCTGATAGACTCAGCTGAGGCGTCTGCCAGGAAACCAGTAGCTGATTTTAACAGAGGAATAGATCGTAAAATCTCTTCTCTAGAGGTTTTGTTTTTGATGTGGTTCTCTAATTCATTAAGCCACAGATACATAGATCTAGCCACGAAAGTAGCCGCTATATTAGTTTTAATATTGTACATGGAAGCCTCCCAAGATTTCCGCAGCAGGGCATCAGCCTTACGCTCCATGGCATCCCTAAGCTGTGCTGCATCCTCGATGGGAGAGCCGTCTTTTTATTGACCTTGGCCACCTGTACATCAATCTTGGGGGTTTCATCAAACAATTTATGGATCAAACAACAGACGATTCTTAAATTCTTTAGAAATTCTCAATCTTTTTTCTGGTTCAGACCATTCTTCCATAATCATCACTTTAATGTTTTCATTTATAGAAAATACTTTGGATTTTATAACTCTCAGGCCACCGAACATCTCATCCTGTATTGAATGGGGTTTAGGGGCTTCCTCAATCCCCATAGTTGCCCTGATGGAACTCAAAAGGTCATCCATTTCCTCAGCAGAAAAATAGAATTTCTTATTACTCTCATAAATTTCTCCTTCAGAGAGAGGAGACATCCTCATAATGCATGGAAGAGGAGGCTCTTTCCACAGCGTCCTCAGATTCTGATGAGGAAATAACTTTTGTGCGTGGCCGTTTAGGAGGTGGCGGATCCTGGGGCTCCGACGTCACAACTCTGGCAGCCATGAGCTCCTCCTGAACCACTGTTCTAATGCTTTCCATTAAAGACGGCTGCTCCTGACGGATCACATCAGAAATACAGTCCTTGCATAGCTTCTTTCCATAATCGTCAGGCAAACGTTTAGCACAGGAGATGCAACGTGGAGATTTTTAACTTTTTCTGGGCCTCCTTAGCCTGAAACATACATGGAAAAAATCCATGAGGATTTGGGCTATAAAGGACACATATATGAAGCAGACCCCACAGGGGGATACTCACAGCAGGCAGAGAGGGAGACTCGAGCTCCACAAAAGTTTGTAAGTCTGGACCAGACAGTATGAAGCAGCAGGGATCTTACTTACAGTTCGTTCAGACCTCAGATCAGCGTCATCGTGGCTTTCCCGCTTTTTATTCAAACTTCTCTCCCCTTTGTGCTTCCACTTCCGGGTTGGGCCACATGTCCGCGTGCCGGAAGAAAACGTCACACGCCGGCGTGCGCGTATTCCAGCCGCTCACCGCCCGTCCCACAGGGGAGGAAGAGGAGGATCGCGGCACGGGAGCAGGCTCTGGACCAGCCAGAGCGAGCCCTCCCGCTACCCCCAGCTCAGCATTAGCCCGGTGTCTGTATAATCATATATTGTGCCTGTGAATAAAGCAGTAATATGTAGATTAGCCTTTTGAGCAGATCTCAGTGTGGTGAAGCTATAGTATATGATATTTACATGCTACCACACAGCTCTGACTTCAGCATGTCTAGCCCTGTCAATGAAGGGAAAGAGATGGAATGTGCTGAGCACAGGGGCTTTTGCTCAAAGGATTCCATCCCGCCTCCTGGTGCTCGAGATTCTCATTTGCATATGAATAGAAATGGATATTTCACTGCAGCTGTTTATGATACTGACAAAAGAAAGATATCAGCATGATGAGCCATAGCAGCCAGTATGCCTGGTTCAGTAGGGTTGATCCTGGTGACACAGTCTCCTTAAAATCAACACCAGAGGTGAGTTTTTGCAATTTGTGGATATCATGCACTTTACTAGTACTGTAAAACGCAAATCTGTAGTGTAAAATCTGCACAGTATCCATCCGACATGGCTGTATCCTAAAAGTTGTTTATCGTGCAGTATAATGTCATTAATTTGCTCACTTATATAGCGCAGCTCTTTACAGACATTAGCATCATGCTGTCCCCAATCGAGCTCACAATCTAAGTATGTCTTTGAAGTGTGGGAGGAAACCCACACTAACACAGGGAGAACATACAAAGTCCATGCAGATATTTTCCTTGGTCAGACTAAACTAGGACCCAAAAGCAGAAAGGCACCAGTGCTAACCACTGAGCCACCATACTGCCCATGATTAACCCCTTAAGGACTCGGCCTTATTTCACCTTGAGGACTTGGCCATTTTTTGAAAGTCTGACCGGTGTCACTTTATGTGTGAATAACTTTAAAACACCTTTACTTACCCAGGCCGTTCTGAGATTGTTTTTTGTCACATATTGTACTTCATGACACTGCTAAAATTTGGTCAAAAAGTTTTTGCATAAAAAATACAAAATTTACCAAAAATTTGGAAAAATTAGCAAATTTTAAAGTTTCAGTTTCTCTACTTCTGTAATACATAGTAATACCCCCAAATATTGTGATGACTTTACATTCCCCATATGTCTACTTCATGTTTCGATCATTTTGGGAATGCCATTTTATTTTTGGGGATGTTACATAGCTTAGAAGTTTAGAAGCAAATTTTGAAATTTTACAGATCCCACTTTTTATGGACCAGTTCAGGTCTGAAGTCACTTTGTGAGGCTTACATAATAGAAACCACCCATAAATGACCCCATTTTAGAAACTACACCCCTCAAGGTATTCAAAACTGATTTTGCAAACGTCATTAACCCTTTAGGTCTTCCACAAGAGTTCATGGCAAATGGACATAAAATTTAAGAATTTAGATTTTTTGGAAAATTTTCCAATATAATCCATTTTTCCAGGAACAAAGTAAGGGTTAACTGTCAAACAAAACTCAATATGGGTTGTCCTGATTCTGCACTTTGCAGAAACACCCCATATGTGGTCCTAAACTACTGTTTGGCCAAACGGCAGGGCGCAGAAGGAGGGGAACACCATATGGGTTTTGGAAGGCAGCTTTTGCGGGACCGTTTTTGTTTATACCATTATTTTAT
Organism: Bufotes viridis; assembly: GCA_033119425.1. Lineage (NCBI taxonomy): Eukaryota > Metazoa > Chordata > Amphibia > Anura > Bufonidae > Bufotes > Bufotes viridis. The sequence continues at coordinate 363,842,389 of CM065590.1, forward strand.
TTATTTATTTATTACCACTATTTTAGGGTAAATATGATTTTTGATTGCTCTATATTACACTTTTTTGACGCAAGCTAACAAAAAATTTAAATTCTATAATTGTTTCTACATTTGCCATTAAGTTTTGTGGAACGCCTAAAGTTTGTAAAGTAATTTATGAATACCTTGAGGGGTGTAGTTTCTTAGATGGGGTCACTTTTTAGGAGTTTCTAGTCTAGGCTACATCAGGGGGGGCTTCTAATGGGACATAGTGTAAATAAACCTGTCCATCAAAATATGCCTTCCAGAAACCATATGGCGTTCCCTTTGTTCTATGCCCTGCCGTGTGGCTATATAGCGATTTACGACGACATATCAGGTGTTTCTGCAAACTACAGAATCAGGGCAATAATTTTTTAGTTTTGGGGTTGGGTCAAATGTTATTTTTATAGGGCAGATTGATACGGGCGTGGCGATACCTAATATGTCTACTTTATATCATTTGTTTAGATTATACACTATATTATCATTTCAGGAACAAAAATTAAAGAGTTTTAGTATCTCCATAGCCTGGGAGCTACAGTTTTTTTTTTTTTTTGGTTGGGTGACTGTTTAATGTAGGGGCTCATTTTTTGCGGGATGATATGGCGGTTTTATTGGCACTATTTGTGGGTGCATATGACATTTTAATGGCCTTATTACACTTTTTGGGATCCAAAGTGAAAATAAAAATGGCGTTTATCGAGGGGCTAGTTTATGGGGTATTTTTACGTACACGGCGATGCCCAATTTGTATGGCTCTCAGACTTTGGAGACACTAAGCAGGCATCCTCAAACTGCGGCTCTCCAGATGTTGTAAAACTACAATTCCCACCATGCCTTGCTGTTAGCTGTAGGTTGTCTGGGCATGCTGGGAGTTGTAGTTTTACTACATCTGGAGGGCCGCAGTTTGAGGATGCCTGCACTAAAACTAATATTTTTGGGGGAAAAAATTGTTTCCATGTCTCCAAAGTCTGAGAACTATATTTTTTTATGTTCTCTAGGGGACTGTTCGGGATTATAAAAATTTAATACTCCATGGAAGTGTGATACTCCTGAAGCAACAAATAACGCAGAGGCCCGGATGATCGGGGCACGTGTCACATTGAGTGGTGGTGTCCTTCCGTATCCCCCTCTTCTAACACACTCTGCATCTTTTTTGGGTTCGTCCCTTCTTTCCAGTATAGGGGACCACACCTGGAAAGTGTTGGCCAAGGACGATCCAGGCGCCTCCAATTTCCGAGGTACTCCAACCTGCTCTTTCCCGGTCTGAAAAGATCAGGTCCTTGAGGACTGCATCATAGAATTGGAGAAATGTCCCTGTGCTGCCAGCGCTTCAGGATAGTACAAAAGCGTTGTACAAGGCAACCTGTACCAAGTAGACCGCAACTTTTTTGTACCATACCCGGGTTTTCCGCATGGCATTATATAGTTTGCGGACTTGATCAGAGAGATCAACTCCTCCCATATACCAATTGTATTTGAAGATACAATAGGGCTTGAGGACCGTTGCCGTGGTACCTCGCACAGAGACGGGGGTGGTGCCGTTACCATGAATTGTGGTCAGCATAAGGACATCCCTCTTGTACAGATAAATGAAGCCAAAAAACGACAAGAAAAGCGCTCATAGGGTAAAAACGTATTAAAAGAGAGGAGCCTTTTTCGTGGCCTAGGTGGTTGCGCTCACCTGTGGGCATATAAATAGATGCCTTGGTGGTGGTGGTTTGCTGAGAATGGCTGGAATAGTGGGAGGGGATGCAGCCCAGTGTGTCCGAAGGTCCCTTTTAGGTGACTGGCTAGTTCACCCTCTTGGTTAGTAAACGATATATAGGAAATTGCTTTTTGTTGCTTTTCAGCACACTTAGCGTACTGGACATCATATTGGCGCAAAACCACGACCCGGAAAATTGGTTCGACAATATTTATTCTTTCAAAGACAACGCGTTTCGGGGCTCTGCCCCTTTATCAAGTCTACAAGATTAATATATAGAAAATAATAGTAATAGTAATGATGTGTAAAAAAGATAATAATAATAGTGGTAGTATGTAAAAATATATATATTATTATTTATATATATCACTTACATATATATATAAGAATATACCCAAGTTGGTATATGATGAAATATGTTGTATATAATGATATATAATTAATTTGTACATAGTTGGGTTAGCGTTAAAAGCGATAAATAACGTTACATTGTTGAGTTAATGTTGAAAAGCAGTAAATATAATAAATTAATACAAGTATATTAATATATTAATACAAAAAATTAATGCAAAAAGGATTATTTAGATTAATTAAAAGCTACAATTAAATTAATAAAAATACATCAAATGTGGAATAAAAATATAATATATAAAACAAAATGTAATTAGATATATAAATATGAATATTTGATTACCTGTGTTCTTCAGAATCGACGAACGAGAGGGGAATAAAGTCAGAGGGATCTAGTAGTCGTCGATCCAAGCATCGTACTCATATCTGGTTCAAGATAGTCGTCTATCCCCCGACCATACGACGTTTATCACTAACGCAATCAGATTCATCCTCACACACAATGTGTTTGGATTTGAAAATAAAATCTTTAGGCAGCGAAGCGGTACCGCTATGGGTACGCGCTCGCGCCTAGCTTTGCAAATTTATATATGGGCCAGTTCGAGGAAGAATATATATATAACCAACAAAAATGGAGCAAAAACATCATCCTTTACAAGAGATATATAGACGATCTGATTCTAATCTGGAAAGGCAATGAGGAAGAGGCAAAATATTTCACTACACATCTGAATACCAACAACTGGAATCTCAAATTCACAACAAACAGTTCTCCATCTTCCATAGAATACCTCGATCTCCTACTCTTCACTGAAGGAAGTACAATCAAAACAAAAACCTTTTTCAAAAAAGTAGACAGTAACAATTATTTAGATTACAGAAGCGCACATTACAAAAGTGGAAACAAAACATACCTTTCAGTCAGTTCAAAAGAATCCGGCGAAATTGTTCATCTGCCACCGATTTCATAACACAAAGTAACACCCTGGTATCGAGATTCAAAAATAAAAAATATCCCAATAGAATCATAAAAGAAGCACTGAACCGAGCGGGAAATTAACACAAGAAGAATGCCTAGAGAGTCGCAAAAAGACAGACACTACACAAGAGACAAAGAAATATAAAACATCTTTCATCACAACATACAATGATAACCACATGAAACTGCGCAACATCCTGTCCAAATATTGGTACATCCTAGCAAACGATCCCTACCTTAAACCAGACCTCCCAAAAAAGCCCAGATTACCTTCAGAAGGGCGAAAACACTAAAGAATTTACTGGCCCCAAGTAAGCTCAAAAGAAAAAAACACAAAATAAACAAATTAACCAACTATTCCCTGAAATTCTGGGTAGTTATAAATGCAACCACACACAATGTAGGTGTTGCACCAATATTACACATCGGAAAAAACAATAAAAAGCAACCAAACAGGGGAAGAATTTGCCATCAAGAGTTTTTAAATTGTGCCTCGTCGTTTGTAATTTACCTCCTCGAGTGCGAATGTGGAACACAATATGTTGGCCGAACAATCCAAACGCTACGGGAAAGGTTAAACAAACATCGATCAAATATAAGAAAAGGATACGTGAAACACAGTGTATCTCGACATTTTCTGGTAAGACATGATAAAGATCCAGCTCAACTCAAAATTACACCAATCGAACAGGTTGATGCAGACTGTTCTGACAGATTTCGTACACTCCAAAAGAGAGAAATGTACTGGATTTTTAAATTGCGCACGCTGGAACCTGAAGGATTCAATGAATCACTTGAAAGCAACTGTTTTTAAAGAAAACAACAATTTTAGGCCTCAAAAATGACATCTACCAACTCCACCGATAGTTCTGAAGACCTCTACTAGCTAAACATTAAGTACATCCTCCACCCATCATCATACCAATAACATAATTGTTCCTCTCCCGTTAAGCTCATCCAGTTCATCTAACATACTACCAATCATTTTAGTTTTTTAGTTTATTTAATTCACCCGACCTCATCTCACTCCAATAACACATTAGGTTTATCACTCATCACACTTCACCATTTATTTTGTTTCCAATTTTGTTTCCAATTTATTAGGCTATTCATCTCTTCTATCCATCCAACGCATCATTAGGCAATTCATCCCTTTCATCCACCTACCCATCAGGTAATTCATCTGATTTAATACAATAGGTAGTTCATCCCTTTTATCCATCCAATTCATCAGGTAAATCACCCGATCTAAATCCCAGACATACCATTTACATCACCCAACTAACTACAGCTAGTACGAGCAGATCACAACCATAGCGGCACAGCCGCTACGGACACACCCCGGTCACACCCCCCTCTACGTCACCGGCCCGGCCCCTCACACAGAGTTAAGCCGGGACTGCAGCAGCGCGCGCTCTCCACGGCCAGCACGCTACACGTGCTTAGGCCCCTAGCGCCGCTGCGAGTCGCATCCTTCTGGAAACCCTCAGCAGGTAACAACTCCACTACAGGTCATATCATAACTATCACAATAAAATATCATACCACTTCATAACTGCTACAATAATAGGCCATTTAGATCACTTGACACCAGTATCACTATCATATTATAATCACATTTATATTCAACTTTACAGACAAACAAGTATCGGCTTCTACACATAGATAACCAAAAACTAGTTAGAAAAGTGTATAAAATTCATTAAATTTAGAAATGGAATTTTTCTGTTGAGCCAATAGGGCTATAGATATTAAATAACAAAAGAGTCTCACAATATACATACATTTATTTACAAAACAATAAACCATAGGTATATATCAGGATTTTTCACGATCTTTACACTATTATTTACAGTGGCAATCTATAGGGAATAGATCCCTCTGACTTTATTCCCCTCTCGTTCGTCGATTCTGAAGAACACAGGTAATCAAATATTCATATTTATATATCTAATTACATTTTGTTTTATATATTATATTTTTTATTCCACATTTAATGTATTTTTATTAATTTAATTGTAGCTTTTAATTAATCTAAATAATCCTTTTTGCATTAATTTTTTTGTATTAATATATTAATATACTTGTATTAATTTATTATATTTACTGCTTTTCAACATTAACTCAACAATGTAACGTTATTTATCGCTTTTAACGCTAACCCAACTATGTACAAATTAATTATATATCATTATATACAACATATTTCATCATATACCAACTTGGGTATATTCTTATATATATATGTAAGTGATATATATAAATAATAATATATATATTTTTTACATACTACCACTATTATTATTATCTTTTTTTACACATCATTACTATTACTATTATTTTCTATATATTAATCTTGTAGACTTGATAAAGGGGCAGAGCCCCGAAACGCGTTGTCTTTGAAAGAATAAATATTGTCGAACCAATTTTCCGGGTCGTGGTTTTGCGCCAATATGATGTCCGTACGCTAAGTGTGCTGAAAAGCAACAAAAAAGCAATTTCCTATATATCTCTTGTACAGATAGTCATAGGCAGGATCACCTTGGGGGGGAACATGCTGCATTATCTGCATAATGCAGGCATTTCCGGATGGCCTCAAATCTGGGACGTGTCATGGCCATACTGTACAGTGGGGTCTGGTAGAGGACGTCCCGCTCCAGTATTGCCTGACACTCAGTTTTTGCACTAGACCGATATGCAGCACGAGGCCCCAAAACGTCCTGAATTGTTGTGAATCTGATGGTGGAGCAGACGAATCTGTACGCCCAAGTGGGTCACTAAAAAAAAACGAAAAAAGTCCATTTCAGTGAAGCCCACTGTGGGAATCTGGATTCCTGGATTGCCAACAAAATCTGGACTCTCGAGCTCAAAATCAACTGGGGACACCAGCTAAGTTCACCGGTAGGGGGCTCCGGTGGGCCAGGAAACAAGTACGAGCCCCAGGGTGTGGGCCACAGGGTCCCTAGCATGTGGGGCCCCTGTCTCCGCCGCCTTGGGGTCAGATGATGATCAGGAGGATGCGGATGACAGGAGGAACATGGGGTCATCCTCATCCTCACTGGGGCTCTCGGAGTCGGAGAGCATATGGGCGTATGCCTCCTCCACCGAGAACGTCTGGCGGGCCATGGGTATGTGTGTGTGTGTGTGTGCGTGTAAAATTTTATTGTATGTGCGTGTGTGTGGGGGCACGGGTGTTCACGTACTAAAAAGGTAAAGTAAAAAAAAAAAAAAGCTCAAACTTACAATGCTGATCAGTGGTGGGGCGGGCGATGCGATAACAGTGGCCGGATGCTAAGAGTGCTGGCCACGGTCAGTGCACGCAAAAAAAAAAAGTGGTGGTGGAGGGGGGCTGTGGGGGGGGGGGGGGTCAAGTGGCAGCACCCCTGGGTGGGTCTAGGGTCTCACACCTAAGTACTGTGGACCCCAACCACCACAGACGGTGCTGAATCTGTTGTGTTTTTTTTTTGTTTGTTTGTTTTTTCCTAACCCTAACTAACTCTCCCTCTAACTCTATCTCTTCCTAATTGTACCTCTCCCTCACTGACCCTAACCTACCTGATGGGTGCAGGAGGGTGATGGGGGTCGCTGGAGCTGGTGCTGCACGTTCCTTACAGCACAGCTGCAGCAGCAGGAAGAGGAGGGGAGAGAGGAGCGCCGGGAGTTTGAATCTCCCGCCTCTCTCCCAGGACCAATCACAAGCCAGCGCCGCCACCACCGTCCCCAATGCAAGGACAGTGATTGGTGGTGTGTTATAACACCACCGATCACTGTTCTTTTCCGGTTCATCGGGTCACCGGAGACCCGAATGGACCGGAAACGCAGCAAACCGCAGGTCTGAATTGACAGGATGCCCGCTGAATGATTTCAGCAGACATCCTGTACCTATTAACCCACGCCACGCCGCACTGTTGATTTACGTCATGGGTCCTTAAGGGGTTAATATGTAAATTTTATTGAACATGTGCAGACAGCATCACAGCAGAGACGTTTACACCCTCTAGGGCACAGAGTGCTGGTGACCATCCCTTGGTTAAGAAAAGGAAAAAAATACCACCAGAACAACAGAAGTGTAGTGGTATTTAGTAAGGGAGGAATAGATATTTAATTTTTCAGCAGGAGACAGGTCCTCTTTAAAAATATAGAAAACCTCCATAATATTCTGAAACCAAGTAGAAGCATTCGAAGTAGACCCATATGCAGCAGGACGCAGGATGTTCAGTCGGTACTTCAGTTTGGATTTCTCTTCCCGCAGTCCTTCTAAGCTTGGTGAGTCACCAACAAATGCAAAGTCTTAGGACTTTGCATTTTCACAGTCTTCTTAGGACTTCAATCTCTGTGGTCAGAGATATAATCTCTGCTTCCTAATAAAGAAAAAGATACAAAGGTAGTACAAGTTTTACAATGCTTACAGAAAATAAATTATAAAATCTTTCATTTCAGGTATAGAAATCAATAGTATAGTTCGTTCAGCAGTACAGGTTTTATTTTACAACCCCAGTTCCAAAAAGGTTGGGACACTCTAAAATGTAAATAAAAACAGAATGCAATGATTTGTAATTCTCATAAACCCAAATTTTATTAAAAATAGATCATAGAACACATTCAAATGTTGAAAGTGAGACATTTTACGGTTTGAAAAATTAATAAAAAACTGATTATACTTTAAAGTAAAGATACAAGCATGTGGTTTCAGGTGGACGCAGCCACCACCAAGTAGCAATTCTCAATACACTGTTACAGAAATGCGTCAAGATTAATAAATGAGTGAAGCACTCGCAGGTAAACATAACCACCAGTGTACATAGCATTTATGAGATAGACAAAATAATGTGCAATTAACGTGCGGAAGCTCCTCTCCTGAGGTATTAGTAGTGTATTGTGGAGCGACCACGAGAAACTTATCTCCGAACGTGAGAGAACAAAGATAACACATATTGATGTTTCAGTAGGAATTAGATGACACCAGGGCATCCGCTCGGATGCTGCCAACCTGGCAGCTCTAGTATAATATATATACTTGCCTCCACCATGTCATTGATGACCATTGGGTAGATGGCAGTACAGTAAACCAACATAGCAAAGATAGCTCAATGAGCCAAATAGAGCAATTAAAGAAGAACAAAGGTTACAAGGACAGTGGTTGGAGCAGGGGGTTCCCAAACAAGGACACAGAGCACTAAATGCCACTTCATTTATTGTACATAATAAAAGCTTTTTAGCCAAGGATCCCATATCTTATCCCTAAGTGAAACATTGATAAGGGAGGCCGGTAGGCGGCGCTCGTACCTACACGTCATGTTTAATGCTGAAACAACTTCTTCACAAGCCGGAGGGTCTGGAGATTTGCAATGTCTGGTAACGACAAACTTTGAGTGAATGAGGGTTGTGCCTATCAGTCGCCAAATGGCATAAGGGAATGCAGTAATGCCAATGAACAATAAAGCTAATTCTGGAGAAGGCGAAATCTGAATTTTCACTACCTGATCTATT